>JBBPNZ010000250.1:0-26361 GCA_038091195.1 Phylloporus rhodoxanthus | reverse complement strand
TATTGACCCACATACCTGTGTGCAGTACCCATGGATGGCATTAGAGCCCACAGGTTTGACAGGTATGGGTAAGCACAGGTACAGGTATGGGTTGGGGCTCTGGTACCTGGAGGTTTACCCATGCTGATCCCTATCAGAATCAGACTACCCTAAATTAAAGCTGGGGCCAAGCCCCAGGCCAGGCCAGGCTGTGAATGAGGGCCAGGGCCTGACTTTTGTCTAGGCCTGAGCCCTTCTAAGCCAGGCCCAAGCTGGGGCTTTTGGGTCAGGCCAGGCCCTGCCTATCACTAGAACTTTTTAAGGGCACTCATTTCATTTCTCCTGCAATTGCAGATATCGCCATCCACTGAAAAGCTGTATTTAACCTCATTTCCACAGTTGATTGTGTGTTGCTGTATCTACACTTATCATATGTACTGTACCATGTAACTGCCCTCCAGAAACAAACTTGACCTAATTGGACAATGTTGGGCAGCTACGAACAACAAGTTTTGTGTAGTATGATTGAGTCAAGGAGAAGTTTTGACTCTCCTGCAATGCAACAGATATTTTGACTTCTTAGCTGTCATTGAATCAATGATACTCCGGCGGAAATAAATGGATATGTTTTGGAACAAGAAACATATCCATTCCTTTCTGCATCAGCATCATTTGATTCTTGAAGCATTACAATACCTGCATCTGTACTCGCCATGTACCACTGACTCTTGATATCACAACACTTTTATCAGCCAGTCCCACTCACTACCTGCCTGCTGGAAGCCAAAAACAAGCCACACTTCAATGTACTCAAATGGCAGAAACCATACATTACTTAAATATATTGTAAAGAAACACAGTACATCCAGAGAAGATACAAGTTCAGAAAACATCTAAATGATCAAGAAATATGCAACTCTGACATAGTAGGTGTGCCACGACGACGTTCCGAACTCGACTCTGGTGTAGGACTTGCCTTACATTTCAAGCTCCTTGGTACCTCTTTCAACATGACCCATGTGTTGTGGTTACTATGAAGCTGGCTAGTCCTGTTCCATACTTGGATTTCTGTTTCATGCAAGAGTCGAGCAATAGGAAGTGTTTCATCCACTTTGTCATCTCTTGGCCAGTATTGCTTCTCCAGAGCCATTTCCATTCTGTCAATGAACCAAGAGGTGTTCTGTAAGTGTTGCATGTCCCTGCTGTAACAATGGATTTCTAGTGCTACATTGTCGCTATCAGCATTACCAATGACATTGAGCAAATTATCATAGAGAGACTTGAAGGGCATGCTCAATATTCGAATAAGTTGAAAGAGTGGTGTTTCTGTCCTTGGGTGAAACATTCACAAAGGATATGACCCAGAGCCCAAAACATTAGACTTTGAATTCCCGCTCTCCCTCAAATATCCATCTATGTCCTAATGTTCATCAAACATGGCCATATCCCGGTTATGTTGGATAGCCAGATAGCTATCAATGGTGGGCACATAATGGAGAGTCATCCATCCAAGGACATGCAGAAATGACTCAAGATCATCCGTCAATGTGTGCATCTTGCCAGGGTTTTGTAGTAGATTTGCAGACATGAATTGCCATGTTCCCTGAGTGAATAGATGATGATTGGTGCATGATAAAAATCTATTCCATTACATGACATACCATATGGTTGGGCCATCTATTTCTGATTAGGCTCACTTCCTTTGCCATCTCCCAGTCAATCAACAATCTCTTCCCCTCATCTGTCAAGATGATGTTTCCTGAACTTATATCCCAATGCAACAGTTTCACATCTTGAAATGCATGGGCATGAGCTGCATAGTCATACATTAGACATCATCCTTGCTTATGACTATAAAGAAACACACCTTGGAGAGCATCAAAGATGGTGGTAACAAGCTGTTTTGCAATTGAACTCAGAGAGTGCGTGTCCCACAATTCTATGTAAGAGCCGGTAGTGTTGAAATGGCGATATAATCGGCTTCACACATAGCCATTCCACACCCAGAAACTCTTGTGTCCTCGTCTTGCCACCTGGAACGTCACTGCCAGCGACATGCTTCAGGATATTGGGTGTCTTGTGGGCATGGAGAATTTCATAGATCTTGTGTTTGGGCTTAACTTCGACATTGAGCAAGTTGGATAAGTATCGCCAAGTGTCCTTCATGTAGATAAGCCTTTCTTCAGACCATGGTCCCCCTTTTTCCTCCAGGTGCATGTCTTGCTCACTTGATGATTCAGAATTAGTAGATGACTTGGTCTCAATATCACCCTTCACTTTAGGAATCCAAACCAGTGGTAAGCTGCAAGTACATTGGCTGACAAGCGACTGATTTTGAGTTGGCAGCCTCAGACCATAGGCATGTCCCTTCAGACCGTGCAATGTATATCTGTATAGGGGTACACTGTTATCCTTGATCTCCAGCTTCTTCCTCACTCATGCATCTTCTTCTGGTGTAAGTCTTGCTGGCTGCACTGATTCATTGTGTCCTTGCTGCTCGGCGAACAGGTGGTCGAACCGCCACAAAAATTCGGCCATCAGCTTGGAACGCTTGTGGTAGTCAAATGCGGCTGTTACAATAGTGCCAGCAGGATCCCATCGCAGGAACTGAGCACGATCACCTTCAATGAGAACCAAAAAGGAGAAGTGTTGAAATTGCATGCTATGTTGAGCACCAGCATAATGTGCTAGTTGCCTGCATGTATTGATCCCATCCATGGTGTCTAGAGTGAATGATCCTTCCTTGGCCACCAAAGGACATGCTTCTGCCAACTTTGCCAAATTCTCCAATTCAGGGGGATCCTGGAAGGCAACACCTTGTGTTTTCGTTTTGAACTCAATCCAGAGTTCCATCTTTGAAAAATCTGTCCTCTCTCCACACCATTGGTCCACTTGTAGAATGAAATGTCCATCTTCAGCTTCAAGTGATTCGCCATGTCTTCTCTGTTGCTAGAGTTCTGCATGGGTATGGATCATTCATGGCAGGTTATGGATATGGGTTCCTACGGGTATGGGTGCGGGTTGCCATAAATGGACCCATATACCCGCAACCCATGGGTACATACTCATGATCAATACCCATGCTACAATTGCCCTATCTCAGCACAATCTCGGCATGATTTTGGATCTTTACAGCAACTGTATAGTATAAACAAGGTTTTTACCAGGGCAAAACTTTAAAAAATGACCTTTTGGGTACGGATCTCAGATCTCTCCAGGCCATAGCCTGTAAACACCTCTCTAACTCCACCATGCTTCCAAAACATGTCCTACGTCTCACACAGAAGGCACAAGGCCTTAAAATGGTAGTAGCTAGGGCAGCTACTGTGGCCAATAAAGAACCGGGTTCACAAGGTGATAAGGAGCAAGAAGCACACGACAATAGTGCTTCAGCCACTGTCCCAAAGACATGCACTGAGGCAGAATCCTGCGGTACACAGACAGGCAAGAAACACACTCGGTCAGACTCAGATGATGAAAATATTGTGGTCAAACGCACCACAAAAGCAGCGCACTGCAAGACAAAGCACACAAAGACAAAGGCAACCAGTGACTGGGGTGACTCCATCGAAGTAAATTCAGATGACAAGCTTCATGAGGATCTACAGTTCAATCAGTGCTGTAGTGACTGATTTTTTACAGAGCATATGATGAAAGATTGGAACTCACCAGTCTACACATTTTTCTCGCCAGTTCCTGAGATCGAGTATGTCAATAACCGGCGGACTCATGCATTCCAATGTCTTGCGAAGGGGTGCAAGCACAAAGTACGGCGATACCTGGATAAAGGTGATAAAGAGTCAATGAGTAACATGTGGAGACACGTACAGTCATGTTGGGGTGAAGCAGCCATGGATGATGTTACCAACAGCCAGAACCTTGAAACCGCATGCGAAGTAGTCGGAAATCATACTGAGCAGGGTACTATCTCAGCTGTGTTTAAATGAAAAGGCAAGACCATGGTTACTTACTCCCACAGACAACACACCTTTATAGAGATGAAGTATGTTCTTTGTTCATTTGCCTGGGTCCAGTGTTATTGCTGACACTAATTTTGAGAGTGGAGATCATGTGTTGGGTGTTGGAGAGCCTGCGTCCATTCGAAATAGTCAGCAATTGAGGATTTAAATCATTGATGAAGACAGGTCACCCTGAATATTACTTACCACACCCAACCACAGTATCGTGGGACACCCAGCTAGTGTTCGCGAATGCACAAGAGCGGATTGCTAAAATGTTAAGAGTAAGTTGTATTAATATGACTGCCACACAAAAGTGATCACATACCAGGAATATGATGGCGAGTTGAGCTTTGCAACAGATGCATGGACTTCTCTGAACCACAAAGCATTTGTGGCTATCACCATGTACCTGACTGACAAGGGGAAGCTGTTGTCCATGATCCTGGATGTGGTTGAAGTAGCAAAGGTGAGTCGCATGTGAATATATGCGTACCTTGTATTGACAGTGTTGGTGTGTAGTCACACAGTGGTGTGAACCTGGCAGAAGCATTCGCGAATGTTCTAACTGAATTTGGTATCTCAGATAAGGTGAGCAATGCACGAAACCACATACGACTCACCTGACATAGCCTACAGATCCTGAGTATTACTGCCAACAACGCCACATCGAATGATATGATGATGTATGAGCTAGTGGACCGACTTGCGCACTTTGCAGGAGACAACACACGTACTCGCTGTTTCTTGCACATTGTCAATTTGGTGGCAAAAACACTCATTCGTGTTTTCAATCTGCCAAAAAAAAAAGATGTTAGAAGCACTGAGCACGAGGATAACAAGGACGAAGATGGGAGAGAGCTGGGGCATGAGCTTGAGTTGGAGGAGCTCCAGACGAGACTTGAGGCATATGAGTCGAAATTCCAAGCTGGCGAAGAAGCGAATAGTGAACTTGTAGAGGACGATATGGCCGGTTGGGTCAACGAGGCCGAATGCTTGACTGCAGAGGAGCGCACTGATCTTGATGTGTATATGCGGCCACTCTGTCTGATGCTTGCGAAGGTGAGTGGGATTCGTTGAGGTTAAATAGACATACCTTGACTATGATGCCAGGTTCATAAACTGGCATTCAAAATCATCCACTCGAGCACAAAACTGCTACCCGCGTGGAAGGAGACATTGAGGGAGCACGGACTGGCCATGAGAAATCTCCCACAGGATGTTTCAACTCATTGAAACTCAATGTTCGATATGTTGAACTTCACAGTGGAGTACCGAGTTGGAATCGATGTGATCACAGATAAGAACAAGCTGGGAGTGAGTAACTGTGCACTAGACAAGGAGGAGTAAGTGCTATTAGGGCAGCTGCGTGATGTCCTCAAGGTGCGCACATTTGTTTGCACAGCATTCGGCTTACTAATCACACAATCACAGACTCTGAAGGACGCAACAGCATTCTTTTCCCACAAAATGCCAAACCTCACCATGGTCATACCAGCCATGGATTACATTGACGAGGCCTTCACGAATGGCATGTTGAACAATGAACAACTTAGCCCAGCAATCCATGTGGCCATTGGACTTGCTAAGAAGACTCTCAATAGGTACTACTCATTAATGGACTCGGCCAATGTGTATCGTATCGCTATGGGTATGTCAATCAACATTTATGACATCAATCTAACCCCATCACACAGTTTTGCACCCCTGCCATAAGCTCAAGTACTTCAAAAGCGCCGGCTGGGAGCATCAATAGATTGAAACAGCAAAAACTCTCGTCTCAGATGCTTATGAAAATTCATATCACACATATATTGCAAACAGCATGGACACCATGACAGATGCAGATACAGATGTGGATACTACACCAGAATCAAGCCAACTCAAAGCTTCAACCAATGTGTTCGATAACCTCCCGTGCTTGGCTAAACCTAAGCTGAAAGCACAGTGCAATGAACTGGAAGACTACCTCGCTACTGATGTCACTGAGGATGTCAATAACGTTCTCCAGTGGTGGGCTGATAATTCTGCCCAGTACCCTCGACTCGCACACATGGCTACAGACTATTTAAGCATTCCAGGTTTTTTTTTTTTCATTCCGTTTCAAATAGTTACATCAGTACTAATCCATTTTTCATATAGCTACATCAGTCGATGTTGAGCGGCTGTTCAGCCATGGCCACAATTTGTTGACCCATGTCCGAAATCAGTTATCAAGCCAAAGTGTCTGTATGCTGCTCTGCCTCAGGTCATGGAGTCTCATGGGGATGGTGAAGTATTCTGATGTGAAGAAAATTGTTATGATGGATGACACCAATGAAAAGGATGCTGTGCTTCCAGATGGATGGGATGCTATTGATGATGTCATCTCAGATAGGTTCAAGATGGTGTAGCTACAGATATGGATTGCAAGTCTTTTGCATGCAACAGAGAACCTAGCTACACTGTTTGCTACAGACACCTACTAAATGATAGAGACCCGTGGGTTGACCCGTGGGGGGTGTACACTCATACACCCATCAGGGGCACCTGTGGGATATAGAACCCATGGGTTGGGCGGGTTTGGGTTTTGACAGGTTGGATACAGGTTGACATCACAGCACCTATGGGTTAACCTGTGCAGAACTCTATCTGTTGCTTGTATTTATAGCATGTAGGCTGGGCATCCATTCCCGGATCACGTCGATCTAATTGTGGTCATTATCAGACAACTTGTATTATGGAAAGCTAACAGAAGCACTCACGAATTTGTAATAGATGGCGCTCTCAACCCCATCTTGGGGGACACTTTTGAATGGGTCATCTGGAAGATGTGGTAATGGCACATTGGGGGCAGGGAGGAATTTTTTGAAAAAAAGATTGATGGGCATCGCACCCACCCAATGACAATCCATCTCCTTGCCTAGTTCGTTTCATACTTGGTCGAATTTTTTGATCTCAGATATGAAAACCAGGTTTGCACTGTATTTCCTTTTGACTGGAGTAGATTCGCTGATGAATTTGTGTTGTGGAACAGGTAAGGCTTTTCCTCCAGATGTAGACTCTGGTTGTGCAGGTGTCTCATCCTGGCAAATATCAGACATATTAATGTGGCGCAATAAAGAGAAAAAATTGACAAATAGCTTAGGGCGCAAGTTGCCTAGATATTTATCCTCTCTAGAAGGCTGTGGAAATGAATGTCAGTATTTCAAGGATGGCCATTGTTCACCTACCTGAACATCCAGATGGACAAGTGGCAGTGCCTGCCATGAATCATGAGATGCATAGGTCAGGTGACACCCACAATGCCTACCTTTTTAGTGTAATCAGCCCCTAAGCCTGATTGTGCACCAACTACCTGTCAATCTGTGTTCATCCAACAAAGGCTATTCATAATGGATCAGGGTAAGCAAACAAGTTTCAGAATGAAAGATCCAAACAGCAAAGGGACAAAGGAAATAAACCTAAGTAGGAACTACTCACTTAGTGATGAATGTTTGACGGTAGTCAAGGTCTTGCTAGTTGAGATATCTAGCAGTGAGAATGAAAGGTGGGTAGAATTTGTTAGAGGGAAATACTACAGCGAATCCCCTCTTATATACTGTCTAGCTATTGTTTGTATGTATGTACAGTAATCTAAATAGAGAGAACAATAGCAGACTATCAGCCAATGGTGTAAAAAGAGCTTATCTATTGTATTACAAACAATAAAGCTTATCGTCCAATGGCAAAACATGAGTAGTGTACATCAGTCAGCATGACAAAAGAATATGACAAACAGCTGATGGATCAAAGTCATATGTGATGAATAAAGATAAGATCACATGACATTTTCAATAACAAGTATTATACATTGGCATGCATGTCACTCATACAGTGTGTGTGGGAATGCAGACAATAAGGAGGATGAAGTGGGTGAATCTATAATATGTGTGGTGTCCACAGAATGGCAGACCATTTGTGGAACAAGTATTCCTCAATTCAATTAACATCAGAAAGCCATTATAATTTCTGGATATTAGAGGCTATTATTGAGGCTGCTATTCATGTACTTGGAAAGCTCACAAAGCTGCTTGACAAGATCTGGGACACTCCGCAGCAGCCAAAAAGTCACAGAATTGCAGCATCTCCACATATATGAAATATCCTGTCTTGACGCTCCCCAGAACATTCTTCTTAATATGGTACAATTGGCTGCTGTCATGAGGATAGTCTTGATCCCTGCTCAGTGTGCTGTCAGAGTCTTTTTCTGGACCTGCCAACAGAAAGAACTTGACCCAAGAGTGAAATCTTGTCAAAACCAGGTCAACTCCTAAGGGGAACTCCGGAACTCCGGAGTTTTGGTCAGAAGGGACTGTGGCTTCACCGTATGTGGTGCGCCCTTGTCAACGTCATGTCCCCGAATTTGGACAGAAGGTCGGAGATCGGAGATGGACAAGAGTATAGGAGTGGTATCTAAGTCGATATTCAAACTAGGGTACGAGTATCTAATACAGAGGGTTTATATACAGAGGCGGGGTTAGGATATACTCATATAAGGATGGAGGCAGAGATGGGAAGAAAGTAAGCCAGAGCTGTGTCCGCAGTTAAACACAGCTGTGGTCGAATCTAAGAGGCGGGTCTAATACAAAAGAGTCAAGGTACAAGGAACGGAATGCAGAGAGATATAAGAAGATTGGAGGTAAAAGTCTGGAGACTCCTGGTGGCGTCTTGGTAGAGAACGCACCGGAGTTCTGAAGGAAAGGGTCCAGAGTAGCAGAGGTAGCGGAGTTGGACTTAACTAAAAATCATACATATGACAAATCTCTGCTACCTCAAAATACACGTCAGCTACTAGTACACAACACAACTGACCTGGAAAATTGCTCACCAATGTCAGGATTTATCTGCATCTTCAAAAAGATTGACACAAAGACAGACAAGATAGTGGTCCTAGCACTTGGCCCTTTGCCTGGAGCGATCCTAACATGAATATTTGGAGTAGTTGCCATTGCTGAGTTGTCACCGTTTGCACTTTACTTTCAGTAGTGGGTATTGGTTTGGAGAACATGTCCTCACCAAGGGTCCAAGATCATGGATCAACTTGAGCATTGCTAAATTTCAGTATATCTTTTGAGGAGTCTAGAAAGAGAATTGAATACATGAGTACTAGCCATTCAAGATATGTGGTTGTGAGTCACATTCAATGTGGAGTCCGACTTGGTTTAACAGTGACATTCAACACAACAGTTCCAACTCCAATGTGGTTGAGTATTGATGAGCTCTTTCCACCAAGAGCCTCTTGCGCAGACAACTCTTTACACTGAGACTCTCCAACATGTCCTAATTCACCGCTTCCCACAGCCACTGCAAAATCCACGAGTTTGTCAGGCTCGTCAAAGACATTGAAGCAGCTCCATCAGCAAAATGTCCCAGATCTGGTATGGCATTACAAGGCCTTGCAAGGCAGCGCTCTCGTACCTGGTCAACGTTGCATGGATTGGCTCAGCCTTGCAAGGCCTTGCGTGGCCATGTCAATGTTGCCAGGGCTTGCAAGGCAAGCCAGATACATCTGATGTGCCTTAATGCTCAGCATATAAGACAGCAAAATATTTGCATTGCACCGGGATCGAACACCAAACGTCGCAGACGCACAACCATTAGTCCACACGACCGACAATTCAAACTATGCATTTATTTGACTTATTCCCTTCTCTCATCTAACACGCTGACTTCATTCATCACATCACGCAAGTAGCAGTTGCAATTTGCAAAGCAAACTTGAATTACAACCCGCTGTGTTACGACGACGAGGCGATAACCACAATATTGTGGTTATCGTGTCGTCGTCATACTCTCGTTGTGTCCTCTTTGTCGCACGTGGTTGTGCCTTCATCCTTGACCTGTCGCCGTCACCTCCTCATCCTCCTCATTGTCTCCTCTCTCGGTACATTGTTTGCATCCTCAACGTGGTGGGGTCGTGGTCGTGGTCGCGCCCTCGTCCTCAACGCGTCGTCGTTGTCTACCTCCTTGTTGCCCCCTCCCCGTCGTCGTAACCTCATCCTCGACACGTTCGGGTTGTGATCATAATCACATCGTCGTTGTCTTCCCCCTATTGTCGTGACCTCATCCCCGATGCGTCACAGTTGTGGTCGGGTCCTTGTTGCCATCGTGTCCTTGCGGCGATTGCTTCTCCCGTCGTCGTCATTGCGTGTCCTCGGCACATCTTCGTCGTCCCATACGTCACGGTACGTAGGGTGCATCGATGAGCCATTGCACTCGTTGACTGCTAGAGGGGGACGTGTGTGTTGGCGCACATGCATTGGCATCGTCATCCTGTGTCGCCCTCGTTGTCAGTGCGTCGTGGTCGTG
Source organism: Phylloporus rhodoxanthus (assembly GCA_038091195.1). Classification (NCBI taxonomy): domain Eukaryota; kingdom Fungi; phylum Basidiomycota; class Agaricomycetes; order Boletales; family Boletaceae; genus Phylloporus; species Phylloporus rhodoxanthus. Next base: position 16,093 of record JBBPNZ010000250.1, on the reverse strand, counting down.
GTCGTGGACACGCCCCCATCGTTCCCTTGTCCTGGCCACGGCATGCCATGGGTGCGGTTGCGCACACGTCGTCGCCATTGTGAGCACCCTCGTTCCTGTTGTTGCTGGGCCAGGTGGTGTGGCTTAACGTGTTGTAGTTGTTGTTGTCGCCTCCCCTTCGTTCCCTGGTATGCCGTGGGTGCGGTAGCGCATGCGTCGGCGTTGACGTCATTGCGATGTCATTGGTGGTGACGGATCAACATCATCCCCGTTGTCCCGTTGTCCTCGTTGCGTCGACCGCGTCCAAATTGGACTTGTCGATGGCCAGGGAGGTGTGTTGAACGAGCTTCCAAGCTCATCGACAACTAGAGGAGACAAGTGGGAGCGTAGGTGCAGGCCAGCGTGTCGTTGTCATGTCCCACATTGCATTGTAGTGCGGTCGGGGTCAGCGTCGTCCTCATGGCGCTGTTGGTATTGGCAACAGGTGGCATCATGTGGTGAGATGGCCAGTGGTGGAGGTGGCACGTCGAGCCGTTGGGCTCGTCGACAATGTAGAGGCGTCCAGGTGCTGTCGAACGAGCGCGACGGCTCGTTCGACGGTTTGAGTGAGAATGGAGGTGCTGGGCAACGCGCCGCAATTGGGCTTGTCGACGATCCGTGAGAGGGTGCGGAGGGATCATAGCCTAGAACCCGACACGTGGTAGACATCGCGTTGCAGTGTGGGGTAACACCACTTATGTGAAACTGGTGTGCTATTGAAGCACATTGCTATGGAATAGTGGTAAAATTTAATTATGCTACTTGGCGCACGCGTGAAGTTGCGAGTTCGATTCCTGATAGTACTGATATTATTACTACTAATAGTTACACAGTATCAGTAGACTAACATTAATGTAAGTACCATAAGAGTAATACAAAGCAAAAAAAAAGTATACCTTGAGAGGGTGAATTCAAAAAACTTTTGGGCTGATTTGTTGATGGCCTTGGAAGGCTGGTATGCCTTGCATGGCCTTGTGAGCCTTGCAAGGCCATGCCAGATCTGGGACTTTTCACTGATGTCAATGACAAATGATTGGTCGAAAAGTTGGTGATCTGATCACGGAAGAGCGGGTTGAGCTGAGCAATGTCCTTGAGCACTGATGGAGACTGTCTCTGACATGAAGGCACGGATATACCGGATCTTCGACCGTTTCTCAAGATCTCACCTGTGCCAATCCCGAGGTTGACGAAGTTGCAGAGCTGAGATGGCAGGGACATGGGAAAACTGCTCAGGTCTACGGGTAAGTTGGATTCGGTCCACCACGACTACCTTACTTTACCCTGACAGCAATTGTAGCGTTTACGCCACAAATAGCCTACTGAAGAGTCGACAACAACGGTGAACTGGACAAAGGCCTGAATAACAATTATGGTCGAACCAAGGGTACAAATGAGATAGATGGCGTCTTTGATAAGCTAGTCAGCCCCGTCGTCGATGTCGATTAGTGAGTTCACGTTCGCATGGTCCTGCCGTCTTTCTATCACCAGGTGCCTACAGTATCAGCAACTCACACTAGGACCATTATCCTTCACGGCTGTTCGTGCAGCCTCTACTCATCTGCTTGCGTCACTCATCCCACTCCCCATCTTGCTCGTTCGATCGTCAACTCCCTTACTTTCCTGCACCTTAGTCATCCCTCCCCCTTGTTTGTCACTTGCTCGCGTCTATCAACCCGTCTGCGCCTGGTTGCCTGTTGCACCGTGCTACTCACTCTCCCCATTCGGCCTATCGGCCCGTTTGCACCCGCTGCACCCATACGCTTGTTGATGCCCACCCAATCGCACCGCACCTGTTCCATTGCCATCGCTTCTCCCCCGCCAACGGCCCGTTGCTGCCGTTACTGATGAATCCCAGATGTTGCTCCCTCACTCTTGGGCGGTCCATGCTTACTTAATACGGTCGGTGGTGTTGAGGAAGGTGTCATGTTATTGCTGCCTCTCGAGCATTTTTGTTCTGCGGTCCACCTGCATCTCGGATAATTTACGCAGCACACGCACTGTACCGATTACTTGGAATGCTTCACTGGTGGCCGCATATATGGGAGTGTCAACGGGACAGGACAAACGGGGAAACAAAGGGCCCATACTGCTAGTCACGGAACGCGTTGTGGGATGCTTACCACCTATAACTATGCGAGACGAGGCGAGCGCATAGTTAATGGTCTATTCAGGTCCCTCGCTGGCGCTTCGCCAGGCAGCCGAATAGAACCAAATACAACAGGAACGACGACCTCACCAAAGTACAAACCAGCGAACCAAGGACCCCATTGATTGTACACGACTGCCCACAGCACATGTCTCCTGACGAAGTCCGCCGTGCGTGATATCTGGAGGGCGTGTGGTGATATTCTTCACGCCTTCTTCGTGTGGGTCCTGGCATTCCGGCGTACCTCCTGGAGAGACCAGGAAAAGCGATGATATGTTGGGAGCCGCATTCTGGTGCAGTGCGGTGCGGTGCGTTCTTCCCGTGAGTCGTACTGGAGCCACGGCCACGGCTGCAATGGTCCTCAAGTCGAACGCCACGACGACGGGCAGTGTAATCAATAGAATAAAAATCAAAGTCAAGGCGATACATACAGGGTTTGAATTCCGGTTCGAGATGCTGATCTCCGCGCAAAGACGTACCGTCGGAACGAGTGGGCTGGTCCCTGAAAGGTTTGTCATCCGTAGATCAGACCGTACAGCTTGTGGATGACGTGATTTTTATACTAGCGTGCCTCGTGGTCGAATCTCTTCAAGAATTCCATGGCCTTGTGCACATTTACGTCATTGTTTCCCCTACTCTTCCGAGTCATTCATCAAGAAAAATGTAAAACTATAAAGTACGTCTCCTTGCCATCATTTGTCATGGCTGTTCCGCAGTCTAGTGGTCAGGAGATGACTAACATGCATCCACCTCGATCATTAATGTAACCCACCCTGCCGGTGAGTCATGCCCGGTACAGCGCTTTGCATTGTAGCCATGTCGACGATTGCGTCTATTCCTTTTTTTTTCTAAATTTCTTATTCAGGTCATATTCAGCGGCCAGACCGCACATCATCGTGCACGCTGTACGTGGCGCAGTTTTTGACTCTACCGTCACTTTTTTCCCGTGATATGGATATTGAATTCAAGGACACTTTTGATCCGAGTGCCGCCGCAGTTGGTATGTATTTGCAGTCGTTCTAATTATTTTAACCCTGGTCACCAGACTCCATACCCGCACGGAAGGAACTTGGATGGGCTCGACAAGATACCAAGTGCAAGCTTGACAAGTTGCACAATGTGTTGTGTTGGTTCTGTTACACAACGATCAGACACGATGGCGCATTTCAGCCTGTCTGTCCGGGTTCAGAAGGGACCAAGTCGTTAGTCGTATGACCGCTGTCGTGATCCTACACCAAATGACTTGGGTGTATTTTGACATGTCAGGCGCGAGCAAAAGGACCCTTACCGCAGTGTTATCTGGAACAGCCAACATGGCTGCAAAGGACGCTTTACAAACTCGTGGCGCACTCTAGCTATCCAAAATCCTCCGACGGTCACCCACGGTCAACGCGGCCTAGCCAATTTCGGACATCAACACCCTCGAAACAGTGCGCGGTCTCCTGCGCTCGTCAACATTTTACTCCATTGCCCTGCCCACGGCCGATCACGAATAACCCCGTCAGCATCATGAGCGCGCCGCGCTCCATGTGGACACATGATCCGAGTGGGCGCCCAGGAACGGTGCCACACTGCTGCGAGTGCTTCGCGGGTATTTGGCAGTCAATGAACGCGACGCCCCCTAGGGCGCGCTCATGTACACGTACGCTTATGGCTTGCATGCATAGCAACAGAGATCACGTTCACGTAACCTAGGGTGTAGGCGGTGGGTGTGCATGTGAACGAGGATCTCGCGCGTGGCGCGCCAGTGATGACGCTTTTCGTGATGGTTGCCGTACCTTATACAGACCGTTATCAGCGAACGTGGGTTGGGATGTACATAGTAGCGTGAGGTTGAGAGATGCGGCTGTGAGAGCGCAGCGTCCCACCCCGCGAGACTTGTTCACGCCTTTTCCTTTTTTTCAGAAATTTCAATGTGTATGAAAGAGCATGAACAGTTTATCGGCGCTCGGGTATTGAGTAAGACAGCGTATCTGACAAGATGCCGCTTGCAAAGTAATTACCTCGTATACCAGTTGTCCCCTCGGGGTATATTACGAGGCTTGTGCATCTCCGGCGCAGTGATGATTCATCATCCCGCGCGCACAAATGATCTCATCTTGACGGGGACGCACTTGGTAGTACTACACGCCATGTGGGTATCGGGTACCTGATAGAGAGCGAGGGGACGTAGCGTGATGGTGGCAACACTTGCGGTTGATGCGATCGCCCCTCGGATGGTCAAGTACGCACAACAACGAGTACGACTGGTCATCGTGCGTGCGTGCGTGCGATGCGGTGAGAGCCGAGTCGGTGTTTGTAGTGCCCAGTGGGGGTAGTCCGGGGCACTCAGGAACTCAACGCTCCTTTGTGTTTCCCTTTTGCCCCCTGTCCGTAGTGCACTTCCCTTTTCGTCGCGTTGTGGGTGTGTCATCCAGATCAGCGCTCAGATTCAGGGACATGAGCCTATCGAATCGGGGGAGGTACCAGAGGCGTCACATCAGATCAGGCTTCTGATATAGCAGGGGTGGAAAGGACGATTTACTGCTGCGCGTGCGTGCTATGGGAGTCACTGGGTGCGTTCAGAACGGACGACAAACGGAAGCATTGCACTTATCTCGTGCAGGGCTCCTAGTCTCGTCGGTTCTTGCTGATGCAGCGGTAGCGTGAAGACTGGGAGTCATTCATGCCGACGGCGATGTAATCGAACAAGGACGACTGCAGGCTCTTGGGGGGCGCAGAATGGGGGGCGCGGGCCGAACGTCCAGGACACAGCAAAGTTACAAGTACAAGTGTGATGTGATGAATTTCTCGTCATTGTCTAAATGAGCCCAGATCTCTTTTCTCCCGACGTTTCGACGCGTGAGCAAGCCGAAGCGCTCGTCAGGACAATGTACGCAGGCCTCCCACACCTAAGCGCTCCCGATCAGAATAACGACATAAGAAATAGATTAGAAACGGGAACGTTTTGTTGAGTTGTTCATGGTGACACATTGGATATTTGTATGCTTCTGGCAAACACACCGATCACGAGTGAACTGGGAGAATAATATCGAGCGCACTCGAGCCAAGTATCAATATGAAGCCATGGACCTAGACGAGAAAGATCCCGCTTGAATGAGTGGTCCCGCGGGATGTAATTGCTTGACAGACAGTTCCGTGATCGCATCTCCAGATGGGAGGCCGTGCGGACCAGATCACCTGTCAAATGAGCATTGTTCTCTCCATCTTTCCGGCACCGAGGATAGAAATGATCCTATTGCCAGTGTAAATCACTCGCACGCACGCACACGGATACACCCGCGATGTCTCACGATCATTGAGAGGAGGAAACATCAAAAACATGGGGATATTATGTCGCAGACTGATGCCCTTTGGTAGTGAATTGGTGAGCAATGATGTGGACATAATTTGAACATGATGACATCCGTACTTCTAACCAAGAAGTCAGGTAATTCTAAAACGTGTGAGTAAACAACCAAAATCCTCGATTGAAACGAGGATGTTAAGAATTGTCATGCGCTGGACCCTGCCAGAGGTGGGTCAATCCGCTGCCGTTGGCTGTGCATGGGGAAGACAAGACATCTTACTGTTTTGATCCCGTGTAGAGATGAAATGGATGTCGAGAAAATAGGTTTCAACACAGCCCCGCACGCGTGCCATCATGATGGATGACAGGGAGGCTGTGATAACGGGGAGAGAAGTCCCAGGAACGATCTGGAAGGAGAGTCAGAGAAATGAATTGTCTGGGAGCGTGATCACCACGAAGTTGATTTGGGGGTACTTCATGTCGGAAAGATACACACTTTCTAAGAGTAAGTGCCAGCCAATTGTTTGATGATAATATCAGCACTGCTGGGCCGTGTACAACTTTGCTTCGTTCAGTCATGACTAGCGTCTGGCAGGGCTGCGTTGACGAGGTTTGCGAATATCGCACTCTGGCGATCTTTGGTGTATTATGACGAATCTACTACGCCAGCTCGATGCTGTAAACTTTAGCTACGCCTGCCAGCTGTCACGGCAGCTCCCGAGGGGGGTGATGGCACGATGAAGAGAGAGGCTTGTGTTGCGTTTCAAGCGTGTGGCCGATCACTGCAAGGGTTCACGATCGATGGTCACGATACAGGACGGCCTCGAAAGCTGGCCAGGACAAGGACGATACGAAGAGAATCAGCATAGCCGGGTATCAAACGAAAGACGCACACAGCCTGCTCTTCATTAAGGAGAGTTGTGCATGTGAGAAAGCAGTGCCAGGCCAGGTATTCGATCGAGGATGACAGCGGCGACCTCTGCTCGATCAGTTCTGAGGGCCGTCCGTCGGAAAGTGGTTGGATGATTGGATCCGATTGCAGTTGCGCGGGTGATGGTGGCACAAAAAATAATACCTTCGCGGGTGGTCATTGAATACTATTGAATACATTGATTGCCGAAATAATACGTCTTTTTGGGGCAGAAAGCAGAGGAATGGACCGAGACCGGTAGAGGGACATTGGGTGGAGGGGTCTTTGAGTGTGGCGGAGGTTAAATAAATAAAAAGCCATTCCTCTAATTGGCAGCAAAGTTCTCACCCGGCCTTTCTCCCCTCCCTCCCCGCGCGCTTACTTGTCCTTCCCCTCCTCCTCCTCCCCTTCCTTCCCGACGCCCATCGCCCTCATGGCTCTCCTCCAGTCTGACACTGTCCACTATCCCGACCTAGATTACTCACAAAGCCCTAACCACAAGCCTATCAATATCGGCCCATTCGACACCTACGAGTTCAGCCATCTCCAGTCCCCGCCCTTCCCCCACACCTCCTCCTACAACGGCTCATACCAGAACTCCCCCTACTCTGGCCACTCCGAGCTCAGTTACGATCCCGATGGCCCCGACAGTTTCACCCTTCTCGGCGACGGCCTAGATTCATTAGCCGTCCGTGAAGATTACGATCCTTCTGAATTCGACCCACCAAACTCTTCCGGTCTTCTCGTCTTTGACGGCGAGTTCATCGGTGGCCTCGATCATGGTGCACCAAACGTATCCGTCTCCGTCACCCCTGCACCAATTGACCAGCATTCCCCACGTTCTTATGATCACAGCTCCCCCTCGAGCAATGACGACCCGCGCCCTCGCAGCCGCGCTTCTTCTGTCTCTTCCAATCCTCAGATCCTCCCTCATTCTTCCCCTCATCTCGACGTCGCACGCACCTTTGAAAATTTGCGTTTCGAGTCCCCTAACTGGCGCCACAATCAGCTCCCGGGTGAAAGAACTTTGTCTCCCCCGAGAAAAGCCCAATCTCCGCCTCAGCTTCTTATTCCAGACAGCAGCCCTGCTTTGTTCCCTCAGGAAACTCCCATGATCAATGCCCCAGAAGGTGATGGTGGTTTCGTATCCAGCGGTCCCCAACTTCACATCGTTCCCGCTACTCCCGTAAGTGGCGGCGGAGCAGCTTCACAAGCAGTTCCTTTCCAGTCTACCCTGGAAACACTCCATCAAGGCAAGTCACCACGCTAATTTCGGGAACTCTATTCTTACCATTTTTATCATCTCTGCGTTTTACCTCCGTAACAGGCTCAGCATCGCAAAACGGACCACAGCAACAGGCAACACCACCCCCATGGGATCAACAACAAATTCAACAGACCGAAGTAGCCCAATCTCTCGGCGTGCCTCAATTCCATGAACAGGCCGCACAGCTTTACTCACACAGCCACGCTTCCCATAGGCTGTCCGCTCTCGGTCCCCAAGTCCATTCCGATGCTACAAATACCAACTTCCTCTTTCCAAACATTCCCCCTCGCACGCGCAGCAAATCTGACACCGCTTCCTCGCGTCCTCTCTGGAACACCTCCCTTATGACTCAAGAACAACTTAACGCCCTTCAAGGTTCTGCCCTCGACGACTCAGCTACTGTCAGCCTCCACGAAGTCCTTCCCCAACAGCCTCATCCACAACACCCATCTAGTACTGGTCCCACCCAAACTTCATTCACCCTTGCAAACACCAACCTGGCTCAGTTCAACTTTAACCCCACCTCAGCCAGTATGGCTGCTTACCTCACCGCCGACCCTACCGCTTGTGGCATTCGTCGAGTCAAGTCTGACGGCGGTCGACCCGGCCACAACCGCCAATCCCGCTCAGAAGATATAACCTCTTCCATGGTCTATCCCCCTTCCTCTCAACAGGAGTTTATCAATCGTCAGTTCCTATACCCACAAGAGACTGTGCCTTCCATTCGTGGTCATCGTAGAACCTCCTCTGGTGATGGCAATTGGAGCGCCTTGTCTTCCAATCGCGCGAGTCCATATCCCAGCCCGTCTGCTAGTCCACGCGTTCGCTACAACGATCTTCCCAACGTCGCACTTGCAGGCAGACAACCCTCGATGCTCCGTGCAGACCCTCCTCAACCTAATATCCCTGGCGTGGTCACCGTCTCTAAACAGACGGTGACGAGTGAACGTACTGCCGGTGCAAGCCATCGTCGCAGAAAACAGGATGCCAACTTTTTGTGTCCTGTGCCAGGCTGTGGTAGCACATTCACCAGAAGCTTCAATTTGAAGGGTACGTTCCGCTCGGGCGTGGTTTTCACCTCGTGTATTCACTTATTTTTTAGGTCATATGAGGTCCCATAACGAGGAACGGCCCTTCCAGTGCAAGTGGCCTGGCTGTGGCAAGGGCTTTGCTCGACAGCATGACTGCAAGCGCCACGAGCAGTTGCACTCCAATTACCGCCCCTTCACCTGTGAGGGCTGCAACAAGACGTTTGCTCGCATGGATGCCCTGAACCGACACTGTGAGTATGCTTGCTTTATCAACGACGTCTGCTAATCGCCCATCGCTTCCCAGTACGTTCTGAGGGAGGTGCCGAGTGCCAGCGCATTTTGGATGCTGCCAAGGACTCGGAGAAGCTGCCGCTTCCCAAGACTGAAGAGAAGGGGTGGTCTGGCATGAGTGTCATGGTCTAGTCCCTGATTGCGTTGATTCGTCTCCTTTCCCGCAAGTCACCCTCGATGCCCATATAATCTGACGCACAACAAGATAATCTTAGCATTGTATCCTCATTTTCATTTCGCTGATTACGATACATGGGACTGTCTTGCGGTCTCTCTGTTTCCATCCCTGCTTTTCCCCATCTGCATCCTGCTACCTCTCATTTATACTGGTATTGATTGCACGATCTGCTACCCTTCGTATGTTTTCCAGATGTTGTGCTTATTGTATGACTCTGCTTTTTTATTCTTGTTTCGTTTTCTTTCTTTATGTTTGACTGTAGCTTAACCTCCCCTCTACGTAGATATTGGACTCGCGCGTAAACTTATTTATGACACTGGAACGAAAAAGTACTTGGGAAAATCAAATCAATTATTATATTCTTGTGGTTGAACCACGCTATTTTTTCGTTCGTCGTGGGAGCTCAACTGCGCTTTACATATCATTCGAACAGATGGGCCATGAGGAGAAAGGACGTAAACCGACTGACACGGTCAGTGACGAGGGTTTCGTCATTCGTCTGTCATCATGGAACCGGAGAATGCCGGGTTCTAGGAACACATTCTTTTGTCGCACTGCCTCGCACATTTTGCTAACCTTGCTGCTGGAGTCACCGCAGTCGCAAGGGTAAAGGAATTTTTATCAAGTGACAGCTATCTATTCAACGTGTCATAATGGTTCACTTGGGTGGAGACGAGATTTTTAGGTGACTTTTTTTGAATTTTCGCTTGCTGGAGGAGGGAACCCGGGGAATTCGGAGATGAAGAGCAGCCCACAAACGCAAAAGGCCGAACCGGCGGACGTGTTATTCCTATGATATCGGCGGTCGATACATCGTGCGACCATGCGTTGATTGCGAGCAAGTGCGCGCACAAAAAAAGTAGACGTACTCAGAACCTTGCCTTTGACGGGTTTTCTAAAACTGGAAGAAAAGGGAAGATGGGGGTGCTGTGATGCCGCACTGCCTTCTCGATGGATTTTATTGTTTTTATAATTATTGATGGGTTGAATCAAAAGGTTGGCGAATTGATGCAGGGTTTGATGGCGCATTGGAAAGGTTGAGTGAGTCCTTGTCCTTGTCCTTTGCTGAGTTGTGCACGTTGTGAATGTGATGAATCGGTGGTTGGATGGCATGGCGTGCCATAGGACGAAAAAGTAGGTGGCCCACTTCCGAGGATTACTAGGACTTGCCTTTTCGAGTGTGAACGCGTCGAGAGCCGGATGATCAAAACAAGGTATCTTGCCCCCGACGTCCTCTTCCCAATGAAGGACGCCGGGGGTCCCCGCCGAAAACGACTCAGGCTGCCAACTTTGGGCCAGCATCATCATATACATATGTCAGGAACAAGGCAGGATATTTCCTTTCCCATCATTTCTTGCCTGCGTCGCGGTCTTTGAGTAGTCTCTGAATGGATCCGCCCGCCGAACAGCCTTGCGACGCGGATCGATCACGTCCGCTTAGTACGAACTGACTCATCAGCGGCCCGCCGCACTTTCCAACAGTCATCCGTGATATAACTGTACTCGTGGTCATGATTACACCTATGTGTATGTTGTAGGGGACGATGAAACACATCGGGCACGCCATACAACACATATGCTGTGTGGGCTGACCGGCGTCTGTTTTCTTGACGTGGTCGCGCTACGTTGACGCCAAACCGAGAATCGATGTGGCCGTGCTCGGGTGGAAGAACTGAGAATGTTTGGTATTCGGTCTCGGGGCTATGCACCCCCGCTGGTCCGGGTATATCGGGTTAGACAACTCTTCAGTCGGGGACGGTGCGACGGCGGGTCCGACGCGCTGATAGAGAGGACGAGAGGTTCAGGACCGCAGTCTCACGGGAAGGGTGATCGTTTTGTTGCCGGTTGTGAATCACATTCAATGGTGTTGGCCGTCGCCGGTAAGGGGGTCAATGAAATCACGGTCTGATGAGGACGATCACGTCGGAAGGCGATACGGTGGCTCGGTGGGAGATGCGATTGTTTGAGTTGTTATTTTATTTTCCGGCGTCGCGATTCCCCGAGGGTATGCTCATTGTGCGTTCGTCTGGATTGGATATTGGTGCGATGTTGTCGTGTAGTGCTGTGATACGCGGTTGGCGAACCGGGCGAAACGGACGTGCTCGTCATCCTTGAGCGTCATTGTGGCAAGATGATATTGGATGGTTCAAAGTTTGAATGCCGGCGGATTCGATGAATCTCCGCGTTGACACTTGGCGAAAAACCAGCTGAAGAAGCAAATAAACTCTGTAAGCCACAATGATTGGAGCGTGGACTTGGACCCCGACGGAGCTACCGATGCATCGGATTGCAACGAACACGAGCGGCGCTGCTATCAGCTGGATGGCGCCGTGACTCGACGCTGATATCTAAACGCAGTCTGATCGGATCTGGGTGTCGGCACTCGGATAAGAAATTGACCGGAGATGGCAAGGAGATGGATTTCTCAATAATCACGCTCGACCGGACATGAACGGTGAGGACAAAGATTAGAGGCTCTAGGGGCGGTTGACAGCACTAGATATGCAGTTTATGCAGGGCTGCGGTCCGGGTCCAAGTCCAGACAGTGAAATGACAACTAAAAACACCACAAAAATTATTCATTACTGAACAGTCAAGGGGAAAAACGAAAGGTGGTGGGTGGGAAGTTCCCCGCAAGCTTTTGCTTAGAAGCCGGTCACAAACCTAGTTACATGAGCGGTCTTGGTGACCGTAGGCATTTTTCTTCGTCCGAATTCCGAACTCGGAAGATAGTACACCCGGTGCGTTTTAGTTATTTTTCGCAATCGGCGGATGGGTTAAAGAAAAGGCAATATCGTCGGACACGCCCGGCGTCGTATGTCGCTGACTGTACGTAAACGTCACCCCGCCGGGTGACTCGAAGCAGTCCTCTCAGCAGAACAAACAGGTAAACAGGTTAGTCTTGTCAAAATCATCAGTTCATTGTTTGGCATGACCATGTTCATCAATGCAATGAAACGTAGCATAGCCCCGCGAGTTGGCACAGGACAAAAATCACATCATGAAAAACAGGACTGCAACTTGGTTGAGCTGCCCACAGCAAGGTTTCGCGCCACTGGAATGCACTGCTCTGGTCCGTCGTATCAAATTCATGGATTTGTTCTAACAATACCTCTCCAATTTGTACAGCTTTCACTCAGCGTAATGGCTGGTTGTCTCGCGTAGGCGGATATCCTTGTGCACCAGTGAGAAAGATGACCCAGTCCTGATGACCAGCGTTTGAGCAGTGACTTGCTTGTAAGTGAAACGCTGTTGGCAACGAAGGTGAGGGTAAGCTTCCGTGCTGGAATTCTTCCCTTCGATGTACCACGTCATTCTCGATGCCTAACCAGGGCACCACTCTCATGTTCACCATTACGCAAAGTAGCGCAGTTCTGGCCGTGGACTTTGCAGGGCTCTAGCTCTGAAGAAATCGTGCCCGCGATGATCTATAGATGAACGCACCTTGCTTGCTTCTGACGATGTGGATGTCTCAGACCAATTCAAATCCCAGCCTTGTAGGTATTACCACTCACTTTTTCTTCAAACCGCCTGTCGATGAGTTGCATTGGGCTCGGGATCATCGTAGGCTCGCCCACGCCCACGCGCCGCTGGGACCCGGAGACAACGATACCAGGACCCACACAAAGGGATACAAAAAGTGAAACGTTCCACTTGAGCGCATCCACGTACCCATGCACCGTTGCTAATATCTGGACCCTAGACGATTGCCAAGGCCGCGTCGGAGGACATGTGTGGGAATAGCGTCGGCGGCATTCGGTTCCTTGCTTCGGATTTTAAATCTTGGTAGGTGGGGGTGATGTTCGCTGATATGCTGACCTCTACTGTAGTTTCTGTTCTATTCTATTCCTGTGTGGTTGGTTTGGTTCGGTTAGGTGCGCTTGCTTTGTCTTGCGCAATATTAGCAGTGAAAGTTATACGTGCTGTAGAACGATCTAGGTGGGTCCTGTCCTATGCTGACTACGGTCTCATGCGATCTATGCAAGTATTTGCGCCGCGATCTCTTCAGTCACACGTCATAGGGACATTATCCCCAATGCGAGTCCCGATCTGCAGATGTGTCCCAGCATGACCTCGAATCCCAACATGAGCGGCGCGCGGCTCTGCCAGAGGCAGAAGCACACGCCGTAGAGGTAGACGATGCACCGTGAGCAGGGTCATGTACATCGCATGCATGATCACGCATCACTTCCCGCCGATCCGCGTGAGCAGTGAGCCCACGGCTGCCCACTACCATAGAATAGGGTTCCCACGATTCGATCCCGAACGCGCAAGTTGGCAAAAAAAACTACGGACTCCACAATGCCCGCATGCACTCAAATCATATTAATTGTCCTTCATGCTTTTCCAATTCAAATCGCCTCCCTGGTTTGACAAGCCCAGTGCAAGAATCAAGATACACGCTGACTTACGCCACGACCTACTAACCTTGTTAAATTTCTAAGTATGCAATGCTCAAAAACTAGTGACGCTGTCACTGATTTGGTGCCAGTCACATCTTTCAGTGACAATGGACTGTTGCTGATTTTTACCGCACCATGTGCGATGGACGTCAAGATCGTATGATGGTCAATTTTCACATTCGTTCCTGCCGCATTTTTCTCGCTTCTCACCGTTTCCTGCTATGAACAATTTGGCATGTTGCACGCTCTCGCCCCCGCTGCCTTGTTTGCACAACGCAGACACCCTCACCACCCGTTCGTACGCGCACACGCATGCACTTGCACGCGTTCTCACTCGCTCATCCTCGTCCTGCATTGTGCAATGCAGGAAATACCCACCCAAGGCGAGAAAACGAGCACGTTGACGAAACAAATATGCACCAACCCTGTGGCCACCAGGAATCCAGGACCCAACAGTAATGATCGTTGCGGCTGTGGCTTATGCATGTTCGCCAACCGTGGGAGAGTGTCTCATGCGTGAGACGAACAGTGACCAGACACGTTCGCAGCACTCGTCTTCCTACAGGCTACAGCAACCAGCACCTAGCCAACGCAAATTGCCCGCAACCGAGGATGTCGACCCCGTCGACGAGAACGTACCAAGTCAAAACGAGGATGTCGGAGAGGTTGTAGGAGAGTGGGAGAAGGTTGAATGCGAGGGGGAGCGCATGCGGAACGGTCGGAATGATCAAGTCAACATGGTAGAGGCTAGTGCGACACAGAGCGAGCGACCAGCAGCGGCGCTCGTCATGGATAGTCAGACGACGACGACGACATACCTCCCTCCAGAACCACCGACAAACTGATTTCAGGTGGGTTATGTAATCGCCTCTAAGCAGGTTCAAAAAATCGTATGAACATCCTTATATTGATCAATCCTGATTTTGTACCGCACTGTGTGTCCACGTTGTCTTACCATCTGCCTTGCGACGCTGACGCCTGGATTGACAGGTCTTCTGATATGGCCCCTATTGGCTGGAGTGCAGACCCCGAGTATTTCTACGACTATTGGAGTGATAACTCCGATAGCATCAAAACCATGCTGAAAACTTATTATGGCCTCCACGATGCTAAGCCTATCTGGGCTTGCATTGACTATGTGTTGTACATCTTTGAAGCCTCACCCGCCGGCACCACAGACAGGCAGTATTATATTTGGAATGACGAGGGGCATGCTGTACTGCACATTAAGGGAGACTGGACGCAGGTTACACTCAAGGATAAGATCAATTTACACGGAACAGGGCGGGGGTACTTGAAGATATTGGATGTCGAAGAGATTCATGCATGCAGACGATAGTCCTTGCAACAATGCACTCTTGTACATGGGGGCTCTTGCAGGCCCTTTCGCCTGATATCATTGCGTGTGGTGTGTTCCAAATTGAATGGACTCAGGTCATGGCAGGCGCTCAGAGGATTAATGCAGGTACAACGGTCGAAATCAACTAGGTCTTTGACTCTTCGCATCCGCGTCTGGAATCGCAGCTAGTACGATTCCAGACATATGTGTAGTCCGAGTCATTCTTACTTAGTAATGTTCGTACTAAGAAATCCTCCGGGTCTGCACTTTCAGGAGCCGACATACTATCAGAAAACCTGTCAAGTCAACATCGGACCAAGGCAGAGGGTGAGACGACGTGGACACGGTGTGGCATAACCTGGGTTGATCATTGATCAATATCATAAGCTACAAACTTCCAAATCATTCATGGAACCAGGGAAGCAGTGGGGGCACAGGTGCCCCCTTTGTACCTAGTAAAACATTATGTCCTACATAGGATATGATACCCCAACAGGACAAAAATTGGATCCCCCCCCAAAAAAACTTCCAAACCTTTCAAACTTTCAAAGGATGGTCATGTGTGCCAAGAGTCCCCTCAGCTACCCCGAACCGTCTTTCATACGATTTTTGAACGCCGTGCCGCGCTTCGCTGGAAGTTGCCTTGTTTACCCCAGGCCCGGAAACCCCGGGACTCAGGCAAGCGCGCTTGCCACCCCCCTCTCCTACACGATGCCCGATGCTGAAGCGCTGCCTTACGTTGCGACTTACTAACCATGTATGATTGAGTTAAATTTATAAGCAGCAATCCACCAATAAACAACAGAGTCCTGACCCACAATGTGGTCGCGAGCGCCACCGTGACCGCGTGAGGCTCCGTCCTGTTTGGAACCAAGCACATCTCACGAACGTTCTCCGCGAGCCCATGCATTCTCGAGATTTATGGTATGCACCCGCACGCAGCTGGGGCTCTTCTACCAGAGTTTAAAATTTGTGCTGACTCCTGTCTTCCTGTCCTGTCAGCCACCAAGGTGGCGAACAAGTTGGGAGTGGAATATGTCTTGTCAGCCTCATACTCTGTCGCGTGGTATATAAACCCCCAAGTGGCAGGTTAGCCTATCACCATTCCTCCTCAAGATGAAGTATATTCCACGTCTCTGGATCATCCTCTCGATTACCATGTTTGCGGACACGAGGCCAACTATCTCAGACCGGGCAATCCGAATCCCTTTGGAGCGTCGC
>JBBPNZ010000249.1:0-26438 GCA_038091195.1 Phylloporus rhodoxanthus | reverse complement strand
GGCATATCTCCACAGCCCCTAGTCCAAATCACATGACCTAGGGACAGATTTGTAGCCAAGAGCAAGTACTATCTGCCACCTCACCAATGCTAACTGAAATTCCCACAGGTGATTGCAGTGCGCTTCGTGCACTGCATCAAGGTAGGGCATTGCAACAGTTTTTGGAGTCACTGTATGTGATGGGCAAGAGAACTTTTATAATCAAGAAGGGTCCTTCTTATTTTGAGGCAAATTTGGGGTTGGTGATGGAGCATTTGAAGTTCTTCACTGTAAGCCAGACCTTGTCTCCTTTAGTATATAGAGTGAAACTGCAGTAGTTTTGGGATGTTATTACTTGACAGATGAGTTCATAGGAAACAAGAGCTTCATTATGTGCTGCAGAGAGGACTTTAATTCAGTTTTTAACTATGGGGAAGTTGGTGATGGAGATGACTATGGAAAGGGCACAAGATTCATATCCTATCATGAGATAGAACAGTGATTGATTCATGATGGAATAAGGGCAGTGGTTGTGAATGAATTCTGCATAGGGGGTCATTTCAGACCATAAGGTGGGATTCAAAGAGGTACATCTCAACTTCTTGGTTCACATGTTCAGTTTCTCTATTGGTTTGAGAGTGGTATATGGTGGAGAGAGAGAGGTCATAGTTGAGCAACTTCTCTAGTTCTTTAGCAAAAGAAGAGGTAAATTGTGGGCTATGGTCAGAGATGATTTTGTCATAGAGCCCAAAGTGGAGATAGACTTTGTGGAAAAAGAGTGCAGCAACTCCTTTGACAGTGATGGTTTTCTTAGTGGGACAGAGAATTACCCCCTTTGTGAGCCCATGATTGACTATGACCAGAAGAGAATTGAAACCAAAGGACAGAGGAAGATCCGTGATGAGATTGCATAAGATCTGTTAAAAGGGGTGGGTATATGACAACTTAATCAGAGTCAAGGGTGGGATAGTAGGATGAGTGTTTGACTTGTTTTGCTAGCAAGTCATGCAGCCAGCAATGTACTTGTGGACAAATTAGGTGAGTCTGGGCCACCAAAACTCATCAGTGAAAAGTTGGCAGGTTTTGAGGAACCTAGGGTAGCCAGTAGTTTTATGGTTGTTGCATTGTTGAATGATGGAATGGCGGAGGGAGGTATTAGGGGGAATGTAGACATGACCTTTGTAGGTCAGAACACCATTGACGTATTGCCAGTCAGAAAGACAAGAGCAAAATGTGGCAGGAATGTCAGGCTCTAGGCTGAATTGGAGGTATTGACATGCAAGTGGGTTGTCTTTTAACAGAGGAGATTTGATCATGAAGGACCATGTTGATGATATTGACGAACAGAGAGTTTGAGAGGAGAACAGTGTCATTGTTGTCACACTCAGTGGTGAGGAAGTTGGGGCAATGAGAGAGCATGTTGAGACTGGCAAGAAGTTTGCCAGGGATATGGATCATCTTGAGTTCGAAATCTACAAGATTGAGAAGTCAACAGGCTTGGCAATGGTTCAGTTTCTGGGCTTAATGGAAGTACATTAAGTTCTTGTGGTCAGTAAAGACTTGAATTGAGAAAGAGAAATCATGGAGATACTGTCTCCAGGCTTTCAGAGTGCAGATGATAGCAAGAAGTTCTTGGTCATAAATGTCATAGTTCTGTTCTGCAAGGATGAACAATTAGAAGAGGTAGGAGCAAGGATGCCAATTGCTGTTGACATCAGTTTGAAGGAGAATGGCATCAGAGGCACCACAAAAGGTATTGGTGGCAATGGCAAATGGTTTGAAGAAGTTGGAAAGGTACATACAGAACAGGTTTGGATAGGAAAAGACCTTTGAGGTGATCAAAAATTTATTGGCAGGTGGGAGTCCAGTTCCATCAATGGTCTTTTTTAGTGAGATCCAAGAGAGGGTGGGCAACAGTAGAGTAGTCAGAGATGAACTGATAGTAGAAATTGACAAATCCAAGAAAGGATTGCATGTCCTTTACTTTGGTAGGGGCAGGCCAGGAAGTGATGCCATCAAGTTTAACAGGGTCTATTGCAAGTTTCCCTGGTTTGACAATCAGTCTGAGATATTGTTAAGATCAATTTTACTCTGGAGGTAACTCCAAAGAAGTTCAGAGTTGAAGTGGATGAGACTTGACTTCACCATATGTAGTGTGCCCTTGTCTACATACTGGTCTCATATTTCAGAGTTGGTCAACAGAAAAGCAAGGACTTAACATGATGTATGAATAAGTCAGTTGGAGGGGGTTGTAGTAGAAGGAGCAAGTCTAATATGATATTCAAACTGGAGTACAAGTATCAAGTACAAAGGGTTTATATATGGAGGCAGAGTTACGGAAATACCCATATATGGATGGAGGCAGAGATGAAGGGAAAGTAAGCTGGAGCTGTGTCTGCAGTCAAATTTAAAAGGCAAGTCTAATACAAAAAAGTCAAAGGTACAAGGAATAGAATGAAGAAAGATATAAGAAGGATCTCTGGAAACTTCTAACTGTGTATTGGGTGAAAGTGCTCCAGAGTTGGTGTGGACTTGAGAGTAGAGCTCTAGAGTTGAACTTAGTGCAATTTCTGGATATGACATGTATTTGACCTCTGGAATAGTGAAGTTACATTTCTCCAGCTTAAGGTGGAGATCAAGTTTGGTTATGCATGTAAGGACACAGTGGGTGCATTTAATATGGGTCTTCTCATCGGAAGAGAAGATGAAAAGGTCATTCATATAGATGACAAGCCATCCTTTGGTAATCATGTCCTAGAATGAGTCATTCATGAATCATTGAAAGGTGGTGAGGAAGTTGTTGAGACTGAAGAACATAACAGTTGGTTCAAAAAGTCCCTTGTGTATAATGAATGCAGCTTTCCACTGGTGTCCATCTTTGATCTAGACGTTGTTGTATCCCTAACAGACATAAAACTTGGTGAAGACCTTGACATTCTTGAGTTTATTGATGAGGTTGGAGATAAGCAGGAGGGGATAGGCATCACAAATGGTGTGTTCATTCAAGTATTGGTAGTCTTGGCAGGGATGGAGTTTTCTATCCTTTTTTTTGACAAAGAAGAAGGAAGAGGCTTGTGGGGAGTTGAAAGGACAGATCTTCCTGGAAGTAAGGTTTTCATTGAGAAAGGCTTCTGTGGCCTTTTGTTTGTCAGGGGACAGAGGGTAGACTTTACTGATCTTTGAGACAAAGAAATCATCAAGATTGATTTTGTGGTTGTAAGGTTTGGATGGAGGGACATGGTTGACAGATTCTTTGGTGAAGACATGTGAGAAATCTTGATATTTAGACAGAAGGGTGGTTTTTAGTTTTGCCTTTTCTTGAGCGATAGCAAGGTCAGTGGTAACAGTGAGTTTCCTCACAACAGAGTCTGAAAGGAGGTATCAGGAGTCTCCTCAGATGATACAGTTGATATGATGGTTGCAAAGGGAAGAATTGAGGTAGTGCTTCAGGGTGACATACTGTAGTCCAGGGATTTGTGGTTCAAGTAGTTGAAGAACTGTTCATGTTGAACAAGGTCAACATTAATATGACAGACTGTTCATGAGGTAACTTTCTTGAAGAAGGAGTTGTGGCATTTGGTGTTGGTGGCATAGGCCAAGTAGAGATTCTTTGATTGATCGCAGGACTCAGGGATGTCAATAGTTTGGCAAACCCAGTCAATTGATGGGTTCATGGCTTGAAGCCAGGGAGTTCCTAGGATGATGTTGTTACATCCACAGGACATGACATAGAAGAGATGGTATTGGACAATGCCTTCAATGTTGATGAACATTGTACAAGTGTAGTAGATTTCTCCATTTTTTTTTGTAGTACTGTCCATATTTGAATGTGGATGAGAACAGTGAGTTTCTCCATAGGGAGATGATGTTTTCTGATGAATTGCCAGTTGATGCAAGAGGTGTCAGCATCAAGAGTCGATGAGAGCATAAGCATCAACAACTTTTAACATATGTGAGAGGGTGACAAGTTGCAAAAGGATCCTTATAGATTTAGAGGATGAGGATACAAGTACAGATGCACATGTTACAAGAGGAGTACTCTGCATTGTAGGGGTACTCCATTTCAAAAATCCTAGCTGACAGTGAAAGAAACCCTAGCTACTCCTTTCTTTATCGTCATCCTCAACTTCTTCAAGTTGAGGGATGTCTTGGCTTTTCTTGACTTGGCATACTTTAGGCTTTATTAGGGCAGTAGAGAATGTGGGGCACTCATTACTCATATGACCTCCTCTTTGGCAATGGAAACAAAGGTTGTTGGTAAGGCAATGTTTCCATTCCTCAGGGATTAGCTTTGAGATCCAGATAGCATCAACATCCATGGCATTTGGGTCGTAAGAGGAAGTGGTGGTGGGGGAGGCAAAGGAATGGAATGTTTGGTAGGCAGGTTGAGCATTCCTTCAGGCAATTTCATTAGCTTGAGCCCATTGGTTCTGGAAATAAATGGCTTTTTCAAACCAAGCTGCGATGATGGAGAGGATAGTGGCCATAGAGATGATCTGACACATAAGGGTGGATGAAAGCATTGAGAGTTCTGAAGTTGATAGTGATGCCAGAGATGGCTCTGTTGGTACAGTAGGTGTTGGCCTATATGAGAGTGGAGCCCTTGGTCATGTATGAGAGTGCAAAGACAATCTTCTTGGGATCATCTTTGTAAATGTCTTTGTTGATTTCAATGTAGATAAGGATAGAGTTTAACCATTGCATGGTTTTGTTATAGGATCTGTCGAAAGGCTTGGGGGCACTGAGACAAAGTTTCACAGCTTTGGTAAAGGAAGAACTAGACATAAGATTTGATAGGAGGCTGGAGATAGATGTGGAGAAAAGTAGGAAAAGTTCTATAAGAGTAAAGGTGGATGAGAGGTGGTGACTATTAGGTCAGAGAGTTCATGAGATAGGAGAGTGGTGTCTTCTTCTTCATTAATGTTCACATCAAAGATCTTAGTGATTGTAGAGTGGTGGCCAGAGGATTCAGAAGAGTCATCTTCTAATTCAAGGTTTTTTGGTGGATGCAGTCTCCAGCAGGAGGAGGAGGAAACTAGTAGGCATGAAATAGTTGCAGTCATACAATGGTGGTAGCTGTGAAAACGAAGCTAGGTCTTTTATTACATTTAGTCCCAGGTAGGGTATAAACATGACCTCTGTGATGAAGATGAGGGGTATAATATGAGTTTCACATGTATGGTCAAGGATCTCTAATGAAGAGTATAGCGTTGAGGGTTTGTCTGATGAATGTCAACAAAGGGGCTCATAGGGTCTTCCTAGAGTGACAATAACAAGGGGTCTATAGGGGCTTCCTAGAATAGTTAGACTTCTCATTCAAAGTATGGGTGGAGAGGAAGAAACTATATTGGGCAAGTGTGCAGCACAGAGGTAAGACCTAGCTTAGAGGGGGTTGTATCATAAGACGACAATCTTATATATCAGGTCAAGAAGCAAGCATGGTAAGCAAGAATGCTAAAGAGAAATGTGATGGAATTGCATGGAATGATGAAGGAATAAGCATTATTATAAAGCAAGTGACATGGAAGTCCAATGGGTCAGATGAATGACTAAGAGTAGAGAGTAATTGTGTGAAAAGGAGATAAGTTCAAAGAAAGAAAAAAAACAGGGGTGGATCATAACAATTATGGGGTGACATATAGTGTTCTCAGGTCTAGTCACAAGACCATAAAAAGACCTGGACTAGACTAAACCATAACCAATTGAAACTGGACCATTAAAGACCAAAAAGATTGGTTTTCATTGGTCTTGGTCCTGACCTTGACATTTTCTAAGATTGTAAAAGACCATAAAAGACCAGTTAAGACTGGTTAAGACCAGTCTTAACAGACACACAGCCACTCCACCTATCTGCCATATTTTTCTTTCCTATTTTTAGCTATTTTCTTAGATTTTTTCTCCTATAATCTCATTTTTTCATTGATTCTTGTGATTGACTGGTGAAATTATTGATCACACATGTTGATCAATGTATTATATGTATATCATATTCTATATGTACACATCCCCTTACACCATTAAATCTAAACACTCTTATCTGTTTCAGTCATACAATCTGTGATTTACCAATTAAAGATATTATATATACCATGATATATGATATCATCCTGATTCATCCAGTACCATATTCATGTATATATGGTATGTTTGTGATATATCTCTACCTATCTCATTAGTACATAATGATAGACTACACAAATATGTTATTTGATACACATATTAACCACTGTTAATCTTAAAATGACCATATTTTTCTTATTTGTGGGTCAAATTGCATGATCGTTGGGTCATTTTGAAGCCAGAAGTCAGGGGTATCAGCTAAGTCCTTATAACCAGTCATAACCAGTTAAGACTGATGCAAAGACTGACCAAGACCACTCTTTTGTGATTTTAAGCTTTAAAAGACTAGTCTTGGTCTTGGTCTTGTCTAAAAAGACCAAAAGACTGAACATAACTGGACTTTTAAACACTAGTGACATATGGTTGTGCACATCATTGTCATGATGCCATTGATGATGTTGTGTCATCATTGTTGCTGTCATCTCTAGGTGTAGGGTTGCATGTCACCATTGATACGTGGGGTGAACACAATTGTGTGCATTGTCATCAGCATTATGATGGTACTGGGTCATTGATGATGTTACATTGTTATTGTTGCTAGCATGAGCATCATTGTCATCAGTGTAATGTGTAGCTGCACGCATGAGCATCACTGTCATCATTATGATGCCATTGATGGCACTGGGCCATCAATGATGTTTTGTTGTTGTTGTGCACCTATTGATGTCGGTGTGATGTGCAGTTGTGCATGTGGGCATTCCTGTCATTATCATGATGCTGTTGATGGGACTAGGCCACCAATGATGTTATATTGTCATCACATGTGCTTTGATGTTGTTGCTGCCATTGCCTCCAGATACATGTGTCGGCATTGGCATAGTCATTGTCATTGATATGCTGTGAGGTTGTGCATGTGAGTGTTGCCATTGAGTTCTCGCTACACACTCACTAGGGTTGTTGCTGCCATTGTCTCCAGGTGCACATTGGTGTGTTAGTATGCTGTATATCATGTGTTAGCATCATCATGTCCTCCTTGTTGAGGGCACACCAAGCAGCTGCATGGGTTGTGAATGGGGTGTGCAGAAGGGGAATGAACGATTGAACTTGGGTGATGTGGTAAGTTTAATGTGTCATATGATGGACACCTTTCACAACAAATTCACTAAGTCTCAATAGGCTCCACTTTTTGACTACACTTTTTGACTACACTTTGCTACACTTTGCTACACCATTTATGAACTCTTTTGCTACACTTCAGGCTACACTTCATGTACACTTTTTGATACACTTTGATACACTATTTATGTACACCTTTTGTACATATCACTTTGACTACACTTTCTATATACTTTTTGATAAACTTTTGATATATTATTTAGCAATACTTTTTCCATGCTTATTGTTACGCATAGCGTACTCAATAGACTCTTACTCCTAAGGCTTATGCTGACTCGAGTGATACTCACAAAGAGACCAACTCAAGAGGCAGGAACAAAGGAGGATGAGGATTGGTCAAGGGGTTTCCTTGAGTAAGACGAGGACTAAGAGTTAGACTTGGGAAGTCTCAAGGATGGGACTTGATAGTATGCTAGTATTGCGCAGATCAAGACTAAGGAATACATATGAAACGATCAAGTACTTATACTGGGTGAAGTATGGGCACAGACTAAGGAGAGACAAAAGGAGAAAGAGACACTTCCTCGAAAGAGAAAGTGAAGGGGAAGGGTCGATACCAGATATCGTAAATGAGATTATGTGATCAGCTGCGGAATGTGACAATCAAAGAAGGAGCACAGGTTAGGCTGCGGAATGAAAATGTCGAGAGGTAGAATGTCTGAGTTGGATCAGACAAGAACATAACACTGATGAATCAATGTATGAAGAGCCAAAAGAGGATGAAGAATGTGGTTAATAGTCCCCCTAGTAGGAAGCAAATGAGAATGGGGAAGAAAAACTGTAACATTACCCCCTTTTCATGCTGAAGACCTCCAGGTCTTCTTCTACACAAAAACTTATATAGTCAGTCACTGTCCAACCAACCGCTATGAAGCGTGTTCCTGGTGAGTTTGGCGTCACGTGGGTCAGTCATGTTGTAGGCCTCGTCGAATACTTCCATGATGTCTAGCTGCGACTGAAGCTCGGTAGCGAGTTCCTTATTGACAGGGTACCAATAATTGGTACGAGAAGGGGCTTCGAGTGGGGAGGTGACACGAGATACCAATTCAACATTGTTGTGGTGGGAGGCTAGCTCTCATTGTGCCATACCAGGGGAGATGCCATGGAACGTATTGGGAGACATCTGGCATTCGGGAGGGGGTGTACGAAGTGGGCCATGGATGATTGATTCGACAAGGGCGTCTTCGTTGTCTAAAGTATGGGATTGGAATGCAGAGGGGATGGAATTATGGCAGATCGGCTGGCCTTGCCAGTTGGTGGTGACACAAGTGAAGGTAGGGACAGGTGTAGGGGTGTAGTAGGTCACGGTTTCGCTTGAGTCAGACTCAGCGAGGGTGGTGGACGTGGGTGATACGTGGACTGGGGAAGGGATAGTGATCATGGAGCGCTCGGCAGAGACGGGAATGCGAGTGGGGGTGTGGAGTGGGATGATCGGGTTAAGGGCGGACATGGCGGGGACAGGAGCGGTAACATGGGCACGAATAGGCAGGGGAGGGGGTGACGGGGGTAGTGTACGGAAATGGTATTCAGTAGCAATTAAAACATCATCGATACAGGCCTCTTTCAGGGCGCGAAGGAGGGCAAGGCATTGGGAGGTCAAGGCGTGACGAAGAATCATGGGGATATGAGGCAATGAGGCTTCTTCTCGAATGGCTTGTTCCATGACCGGAAGGTGAAGAAACAGGGTGGAGTTATGTAAGAAGATGGTATGAAGAGAGGCAATGAGAGAATCCGTATCTATGAGGCAGGACATGATCCTAGAGAGGGCAGGGTCTTGTAGAAACGAGATAATGGCCTGATAGTCGCCATCGAAGTATTCTGGTGGTGGCAGACAGCAGTTTGGGGAAGCGAGGGGATAGACATCATGAGGTGGGATGATTAGAGTGGGTGAATTGATAGGGTGATGGGGTCGTTTTACAGATGGTGTAGTCGTTTATATTGTGAGAGAATCATGGTGGAGTGACAGAGATTAGACTCGGGTTCCCATGTGTTCTCAGAGGCTGAGTATCCTTTCCACGCAGTTAGGTACTTCCGTCGGTTGATGGGGCCTTTGTGGGAAAGGATAGCCTCCACTTCATATTCTTCTTCATTATCAATGATGTCAGGGGGTGGTGATGGGAAGGACGGTCCGTAAGATTTGGTGCTGTGGAAGGGAGATAGGAGGGAGGCATGGAAGACATCGTGTATTTTCCAGGTGGAGGGGAGGCGGAGTCTGTATGTAAGTGGAGATAGTACCTGAGTGATTTCGAAGGGACCATGACGTTTGGGCGCGAGTTTCTTTGATGGGTACTTGAGGCGGAGATGAGTCACTTTGAGCCATACTTTGTCTCCAACTTTCCAAAGAGTAAATTGGTGAGTGGTTCGGGTGGACATGATCTTTTGTGCAGATTCATGGGCGGTGAGGGCTTCCTTATGAGTTTCGTCGAGGTTGGTAAGTCGGTGTTCGAGAGCAGGGAGGAAGGTCTTTCCGAGGGGGGGATAGGAATGAGGTTCATAGCCATACAACAATGAAAAAGGGGAGCATTTCGTAGAGCTGTGTGGGGCAGAGTTATGATGGAATTCCGCAGCAGGTAATGATTGTGCCCAGGAGTTGGGGTTATTGGTGCAAAAGATGCGAAGATAAGTTTCCAATTCCTGATTGGTTCGTTCGGTTTGCCTGTCAGACTGAGGGTGATAAGCAGTAGATAAGCAAATGTCGTATTTCAGGAGGCAAGCAAGTTCTCTTGCGAATGCTGAGGTGAACTGTGGACCTCTGTCAGAGATGAGGGAGTCATGAAGGCTGAAACGTTTGAAGACGTGATTAAAGAAAAGAGAGGCGATTCCCGCGGCGTCGATGGTTTTCGAGCAGGGAAGGAGAATTACCCCCTTCATAAGGCTGTGGTCAACCACAACCAAAATAGAGTCATGGCCATCAGACAGGGGAAGGTCGGTGATGAGATCGCAGGACAGCTGTTGGAAAGGGAGGGAGACAGTGGAGGGAATGGGAGCTAATGGCGGGGCAACTGGGTGGGTATTTACTTTGTTCTGTTGACAGATAGCACAGCCATCGATGAAGTGTTTGATGAAGAATGGGAGGCCCGGCCACCAAAAGTTGTGTTCAACAACAACCTTGGTGTGGTAGACTCCCATATGGCCCGAGAGGGGGGACAAGTGAATGGCGTGGAGTAGGGCAGTGTGGGCAGTGGGCGGAACGTACATACGACCTTTGAAATAAAGGTGGCCATTGTCGAAGCACCAATCAGCAAGAGAGGCGCGAGTGAAAAGAGGGGACCCATCGTTGAGGGCAGCTAAAGCTTTAAACACAAAGGGGTCGGATGAGGTGGAGTTATGGATGTGACAAGCGAGGGTAAGGTCCAGGGCGTTGATAACTACGGGCTCAGGGATAATGGCGGCGTCAGCATTGTCGTCAGAGGTGTCGACATGATCGCGACGGGATAGAGCATTGGCGGGGCCCATATGAGTGCCCGGGGTGACCTGCCAGATGACATCAAAGTCTTGTAGAAAGAGAGACTAGCGAGCCTAGCGACGAGAGAGCCTGGCGACGAGAGAGCTTGCGGGGGTCGCAGATGTAGGACAGGTTTTTATGGTCAGTGATGATAGAAACAGGGTGTGGGGTGCCTTGGAGATAATGTTTCCATTCATCAAGGGCAAGAATGACTGCCAGAAGTTTGCGGTCGTAGATGTCATAGTTTCACTCAGCTGGGGAGAAGGTTTTGGAGAAGTAAGTGGTGGGGTGTTTGTCACCATTGGGGTCATTTTGCATGAGGACAGCTCCAGCGGCGAGAAGTGAGGCATCAGTCATGAGGAAGAAGGGTTTGGTGACATTGAGGACAGCAAGTACAGGGGTGGTGCAGAAAATGTGATGAAGTGAGTCAGATAACTTCTGTTGAAGAGGGGACCAGTTCCACGCTTCATTCTTTCTAGTGAGGAATGTCAAAGGGGCAACGATGTTGGAGTAATTTGGGATGAACTTCCAGTAGAAGTTGACAAACCCGAGAAAGGATCGTATACCTTTGACTGAAGTGGGGGGTTTCCAGTCGGCAATGGCAGAGAGTTTCTGGGGATCCATTCGTACAAGACCTTGGCCAATGATCATTCTGAGGTAGTTCATGGTGGGGGTGTCAAAGGAGCATTTGGAGATCTTCAGAGATAGTCCATGTTCTCGGAGTCAAGAGAGGACACGACAAGTGCGATCATGATGGGTAGCGAGAGTTCTGTGAGTATGGATCCCTAAGTCATCCATATAAATCTTGAGCCATCGTTCGAGGATCATATCAGCAAAAATGTGATTCATGAAAGCTTGAAAGGTAGCTGGGGCATTGCAGAATCCAAAGAACATGACCGTGGGTTCAAAAAGTCTGAGGGGGGTGATGAAGGCAGCCTTCCATTGGTCTTCTTCTCGGATCTGGATGTTATTGTATCCCTACTGGATGTTGAACTTGGTGAAGAAATCAGCGTCCTTCATATCATTGATGAGTTCAGAGATGAGGGGTAAGGGATAGGCATTCCGGACGGTATGGCTATTGAGGTATCAGTAATCTTGGCAGGGGCGAAGGCTTCCATCTTTCTTTGAGACGAAAAAGAAAGGAGTAGCTTGAGGAGATTTAGATGGGATAATACAACCGGTCTTGAGATGTTCTTCAATGAAGGCTTGACAGGCTTCCTTTTCAGAAGGGTTCAGAGGGTATACCTTGGCGATCTTCGGAATGAAAGTGTCTTTGAGTTCAATGGTGTGGTCGAAGGAGTGGTGCGGCGGGAGTTTCTCGTGGGTCGTCTCAGCGAAGACATCGGTGAATTCTGCACAGAACTCGGGGATGGGGATTTCTCTGGGTTTCTCAGTTTGGGCAATCTGGGTCGAGATAGTGATCTTGGCGATGTCCTCCTCCAGTGATCTTGTTAGGGGAGGGCACTCACAAAGAGGCCTCTCTACCCCAATGGGATATCGTAAGGAAAAGGCAGTTGCGATGTCAAGATCTGGGTCAGGGAAAGGTGTGGCTCGACCAAGGAGATTGTCAGATGATTTGAGTGAAGATTCAAAATCTAGTGTGAAGTCTTTCCAGTTAATGATTGGATTCCATTTCTGGAGCCAGGGTAAGCCGAGTATAACATGGGGGTGTCGAAGACGGAGTATGAGGAAGGAAACTGTGTCAGAGAAATCAGGGGTGGAGATCTTGATGGTGGCTTTCCATTGGATAGACCCTTTTGAGTTGGTAGTTCCATCTATGTTGTAAGTGAGGAGGGGTTCTATGAGGCAAGAAATCTTGAAGTCGTCATGGGGGAGAAGGCAAGGGTCGAGGAAATTTCCTGTTGCCCCTGAGTCAATGAGGGCAGTAGTGTCAACGGTTTTGGTTAAGCCATGTAGTTGTATGGGGAGACGCATAGTTCTATTGTCATTCCGGGTTACAAGTACATTATCTGTGTAAAGGGAAGGAGACATCGAGGCAGCTTCCTTTTCAAAAATCCTTTATGGCTTGGATTTTCTCCGGTGCGACAGGGGTTGTTTCATCAACTGGTTCTTCATAACACATCTTGAGAACAGAGAGGATTTCCTTCTCTCCTTTGCCAGAGACTTTCAGTGAGTTGACATATTCGTTAAGGGGGTTGGCATTGGCAATGGCAGCGATGGATGAGGTGGGTCATGGAACTGGGGATGTGGGAGGGGAGGTTTCAGTGGAACAAATGTTCTGTGGGCGTCTGGGGGTGGTAGGGGTTCTGGGGAACTTTTGACAGTTCTAAGCACTATGGCCAGGGAGGCGACAGTGGAAACATAGGTTCTCTCTGAAGCATTTGGCGCATTCGGTGGGGGTAAGTTTGGCGACAGAGATAGTGTCTACGTCCATAGCATTGGGGTCTCTGGTAGGGCGAGGGGTGAAAGTTGGAGGAGTTCGTCCTCCATGAAGAGTGAGGATGCGCATTTTCTGCACATGGAAAATCTTAGCCTGGTCGATCCATTTGGCAATGGTGGTGGGAATAGCCGCCATGGAGAGGATCATGGTAGTGATACGCTGGTTGAGACCAAGAGAAAACTGGTCGATGAGAGTAATGTCGTCAATGATTCCCGCTTTGCATGAGAGATTCTGGAAATCAGTGATATACTGTTGGAACCCATCATCGATGGTTCTGTTTGAGAGACGAGATGATTTCTGGATGAGCTTCAATAGCTCAAGACAGGCGGTGGCTTTGGTGTCGAAGGGGTAGAACGTAGATTCAAAATTGTCGGCAAATTCTTTAAAGGTTTTGCCCAAGGTGATGGTGGTATCGGCCATCTTGTCATACCACATCTCGGCGAAGGAGGTGCCTCTTCCCTTAGACATCTTGTTAAGGGTGGTCATAATCTTGTCGTTGTCGGTGGAGTAGAGCGTGGCGTTGAGAACGAAGTAGGCCTTCATGGCCTTGATCCATCTGGAGGCATCAGTAGGTTCTCCAGAGAAGTCAGCAGGGAGAGCTGCTTTGAGTTCAGAGGTGTGGGAAGACATGGTAGTAGTAGGCTGTGCTAGGGCAGTGATAGTGGGTTGTGGGCTCGAGGGTGGTGGCGTCGATGGATGACTGAACACAGCAGTTCTTTGAGTGATACTGGGGTACATGGTCATTGGTCTGTGGTGGCGGTGGCTTCGGACGATCTGTTGAGAAGATTGTTCCTCAGGAGCGTCAATTTCAATGTCGCTGTCAGTGTTGTGGTGGTCACGATGGAGTCAGAATCTAGATGATCGACTTGTGGTGGTAACTGAGGGGTCCTTCACCTAGGAAGGTGGGACCGAAGGTAAGTCTTGATCTTTTGTTATGCATAGCATACACAATAGACTCTTACTCCTAAGGCTTACGCTGACTCAAGTGATACTCACAAAGAGACCAACTCAAGAGGCAGGAACAAAGGAGGACGAGGATTGGTCAAGGGGTTTCCTTGAGCAAGACGAGGACAAGGGACAGAGGTTTGGTCAAGGGGTTTCCTTGAGTAAGACGAGGACTAAGAGTTAGACTTGGGAAGTCTCAAGGATGGGACTTGACAGTACGCTAGTATTGTGCAGATCAAGACTAAGGAATACATGTGAAACGATCAAGTACTTATACTGGGTGAAGTACGGGCATGGACCAAGGAGAGACAAAAGGAGAAAGAGACACTTCCCTGAAAGAGAAAGTAAAGGGGAAGGGTCGATACCAGATATCGTAAATGAGATTATGTGATCAGCTGCGGAATGTGACAATCAAAGAAGGAACACAGGTTAGGCTGCGGAATGAGAATGTCGAGAGGTAGAATGTCCGAGTTGGATCGGACAAGAATGTAACGCTGATGAATCAATGTACAAAGAGCCAAAAGAGGATGAAGAACATGGTTAATAGTCCCCCTAGTAGGAAGCGAATGAGAATGGGGAAGAAAAACCGTAACACTTATATATATCTTATGCATGATTTTTTATGCTTTTGTGCTATACATTGCTGTATTTCTAACACTGTTTATACACCTTCTAGGAGAGAGAAGTGATTTAAGTAAGTGATAGAAGAAGAGAAGTAAAAGAAAGGAGGTTGAGAAAAGTGAGAGAAAGAAAGAAGTAGAAGCCTTACCACTTTCTCATCTGTTTTTTTTTCCTTTTTCTTCTTTTTTCTTCTTTTATTTTTCTACATATGTAAGTCATCTAATTGTATCTAAATGATCTAAAATTAGATTACTTAGATGAAATTAGATGTTTAGTTTCTTAGATAGTTTAGATCCCTGACCAAATAATTTGGTTTTTCTAGTGAACTATCTATGTTTCTGATTACACTCAATATCTAACCCATCTAAATTTAGACACATATAGAATATTTAGATGCTTAGACATTAGATTTCTAGTATACATAGTGGCATTAGCTCTATTAAACCATGGATAGCTTAGACAGTTTACAAGTTTTCCGCAAAGATATTTATGTAGATCTATAGAGTACAATTTAGTCAGATATTTGAAGGTATGGTCATATGACTTTTTTTGCATCAAATTCATTAAGTCCCAGCACTACACTATTTGATACACTTTGGTACACTATTTAGGTGCATTTATACTAGTATAAGGAAATCTATGTTTTTATCAAATCACTAAATTTATCTAAGCTGTCTAATTTTAGATCATTTAGATCATTCTTAGAATCTAAGAGGCTTAATACTCCTCATTTGACCTCAGAAGTAGACTACTAATAATCTAAAAGACAATGAACTAAAATCTAATCATTAATAAATCTTATAAATCTAATTATCTGTAATCTTGAAACCTAAGAGAACTATATTTCTAATGACTACATGAGACAAACATATATTTCAACTAAATAATCTAAGGAATAAATTATGTAGTCATTTAGTTATCAAATACACTTGACTATCTAAGTTAACTAAATGTCTAAATGGCTTGATGTATTATTGCTTCTACAAACCAAACACAAACATGTACATATGTAAGCTTCTATGTATTCAAGATTTCAAGAAACTATACAAGATATAGCTTTTGATCTAAGTATTGTTAAATAACTAATACATATAACTATCCAAATGGACTCATCAGCTAATATAATCTAGATGTCTAAAGTATCTAAACTGATAGTTAGTGAATAAATTACATAATGAGCTAAATTGACTAACCCATGAATAAGTTATAGCTACCCTTCTAAATTGGTCTAACTTGTACAAAACAACTACTTAGCTAATATACATACTATCTATTGTTATTTAAGTACCTGATTTACTAACTATCTAAAACATATACTACTTATACATCTACATACATCAGAGTCTGTATAGGATATAGTTTGTAAGTAGAATTTGTTCGCTTGTGAGTTTATGAGAACTTGGCATCCCACCTGTGTTTGGGTGGAGATTCAATTAGCGTTGACTAGCAATGGTGTGTAAATGTACTCAACCTCTTCTCAATCTCTCTTATCCTTCACATAAATACTCTTGTCAATATCATATACCAAGCGAAACCAAGATCAGCAGGCTGATCCCCAATTGATGTAACAGGAAGTGCTAGGACTAGATGGCATGAAGAGGAGGTAGACGCCCTTGTCACATACTTCCACAATAACTCTGGAATCATCTCAGATGATGGGAGCTCAAAGGATGTTGTGCTTAGTAGAGCTGCTGCTCATATCCAGTCTGTGTGTGGTGGTGCACTCAAGAAACCAAGTACCACAAGAAACAAATGGTCATCTGTAAGTTAAGCCTCAAGACCATTGGTATTCAAATTAACACTATCTACCACAGCTTAAAAGTATACACACAGTGATCTGTTTCCTGCATAATAATACATCAGGATTCCATTAAGACAATGAAAGAGGGGCAAATGTTAGCAGACCTACAGCAATTGAGGGATGAAATACTCTTCTTCCAAGAAAGATGCAGACTCACTGTTATGCTTAACAATAATCTCATGCATAATATATAGCCTGTCCTGAAGGAGTTCTGAAGCAGAGGCTGGAGCTACCTGGACCAATTTGGCACCATCCTTTCAGGTGACAGCAACTCAGGTGCAAGAGTATTTGTTCCTGGTGCAAGCAGTCACACATCAGTCCTATTCAATTCTACAGATGTTAAGGAAGATACCAGCTCTAACAACTTTACAATATCAATTTCTACTCTTGCATTGCCATCTCTCCCACTTTAAACATGCACTGCACCCAATACTGCCACTGACTTGGACTGTGACTTTATTGGTCATATGATTTCCACAACTGCCACTACAATCAATTCACTCTCTGTCACTATGCCATTCCCCTCCCTGCAAACAACTGTCACTCCATCTAGTGGTGGGTCTATTGTGGGCCCAACACACAATTTTCCCTCTTTTTTTGCTCAGACCACTATTGCTCTGTCCAATGGTGGGCCCATTATGGGTCCAATACTCATTTCCCCCCTCCTCCCACTCAGACTACTACCCTACCTATTAGTGGCAACTAATCAAAGTGCCCTTTTGAATCTGTATTGGCTAAGCAATAGCACGAGTATGAGACACCCACAGTGGGTCTTGAGTATAGGTACTACTTGGGTATAGGTATGGATCCCAGCTGCCAAATATGGCAGGTTCACCCACCTTACTTGTTTAACTCAAATGTTAAACTGCCTACCCTAATCACTCAGGTAAGTCATTGTCATATATCATTTGTATACCAACCACACTTGTTTTAGTATCATTCTCACCCCACCTGACATGCCAGCAACATCAATAATGATGATGATAACACAATGTTATTGGTGGCCTAGCACCATCAATGACACAATGGCAATGACGATGCATGCACAACCACATGCCTGCAGGACATGATGTACCATATGTAGCAACAACAACAACAACTATGACACAGTGTTGTCGATGGCCTAGTGCCATCAATGGCAACATAGTGACAACAATGACAATGATGCAGAGTCATTGATAGCCCAGTGCCATCAATGACACAATGACGACAATGAGGTGTGTGCAACCACATGAATGGAAATGATGGCAACAACAACAACAATGTGTGCAACTGCATGCCTGAAGCAGATAGCAATAAAGACGATGATGTAGTGTTGTCAATAGCCCAGCACCACCACCAACATCACAACAATGATGAGGTGTGCACAACTGCATGAATGGATATGATGGCAACAACAATGACAACAATGTAATGTCATCAATGGGCCAGCACCATCAATGACATCACAATGATAATGATATGCACAACCTCATGCCTGGAGAGAGCAACAACAGCACAATGTTGTCGATGCAATCACATGCCTGGAGCAAATGGCAACAATGATGTAGTGTCATCAATGGCCCTGTTATGTTTCTTTCTCCCTATCCTCATATGCTTCTTTCTGTTCTCCTTACTCAGCCTATTCTTCTTTCACTTTTGGATGTATGTCAAGACATGACTCATCTTGATTACAATTCTTATCTGATCCAACTCAGATATCGCTTACTCATTCTTACTTACAATTCTTGTCCAATTCAACTTGGACTTTCCTTACTCTTCACATTCCACAGTTGTGACACTTCCTTTTGATGCCACAATCTGCAGCACTCTTCACATTCTGCAGTCATGACACTTCCCTTTCATTTCCTTTTCTGAGTAGTGTCTTTCCCTTAAGTACCTATTGTTACAATTTGCCCCTATTCATTTCCTTTCTTTGGACTTATCTTTTCTTTTCCATGATTACTCATCACCATTAGTCTTCTGTCTGACCTATCAGGTCCCCATGTCACTTGCTCCATAATCATGCTTATTCTTTCATCATTCAATGCAATTCCATTGCATTCCTCTTTGTCATCTCTGCTTACTATGTTTGCTTCTTGACCTGTCCTGAATGCTACTAGCTTAAATATATAAGACCGTCATCTTACTATATGTCCCCTCTAAGCTAGGTCTTACCTTTATACTGCACACTTGCCCAATATAGTTCCTTTCTTCCTCATTGTCCTTGTAAGTCTTCACCCATACTCTGAACAGGAAGTCCTGCTGTTCTAGGAAGCCCCTATGGACCTCTTGTCACTTGTTTCTCAAGGAAGATTCTATGAGCCCCCTTCATCAATATTCATTGGATGAACTCTTGATCCTAAGCTCTCTATCAGAAATCCTTGTTGTATGTGTGAAGCCCACATCATACTCCTCGTCTTCATCATAGAGGTCATGCTTACACCCTATCCAGGACTAAGTGTAACACCTATGGTCACTTTTGTTGGAGATAGGCAAGAGCACGAGGTGCAACCAGGCTGAGCAGACAAGTTCAAAGCAGCTACTGACTAATTACAGACACGCACACTATGGTAGGTATGATTATGTAAGCACATACTAGTCATGCTGAGTGAGATCTCCAACACACCCCTATGAACAAAGCATGGTAAGTCATTGTAATGGGAATGGAATTAAATGAGTGTGTATGGGGGTTAGTAATATGAAAGGGATGATACTGTAGGTCAGAATCAGAATGATGACAGGCAAGATTTGCCTTCTTAGTCTGAGAAGGTTCTGTGTCCATTGCATCATCTAGTGATGGGCAATTAGCTGCAATGTGGCTGTATCCTCAGCATTTGAAACATCTAAGCTTCTTCCCAAATTCCTGATTTGTCATCTCTTTCTCACAATAGTATGGTCATCTTGTAATGAAAGTAGCAGTGGTAGGAGTAGAGTGCTGGTGAGATTTTTCATTTAGCATCTGTGTGACAACTGAAGAAATGGCAAGATCATCAAGAGAGGTGGCATCAATAATTGTGATAAGAGAAGAGTATTCATTAGAGAGACCACAAAATAGAGTAACAATAGTAATGGTTTCAGGAACTTTGAAATGTGCATCCTTGAGATGGAATGCAAGGTCTTGAACAAACCCTACCCAGGATTGCATAGACTGGTCAGGGGTTTTCTCCATGGTGGATAGCTCATGGAGCATGAAAAAAATATGACCAAAGCTGTATGATTGGTGGATGTGTGCAAGATTGTCCCAGACTTCTTTGGGATTACTAGACTCAACATGGGCATGTGGGAGTTGAGAAGTGGAGAGATGAAGGATGATTTTGGCCTTTGTGAGCCACTGCTTGTATACAAATGATTTTGTTGTCTTGAAGTTTGAGCTAGATGTGAGGGCAGTTTCAACTCCAGCAATGACATTCCATAGGTCCTGTTCTTCTAGTAAGGCCTCCATCTGCATACTCCATTTGACATAATTGGAGTCATTGAGTTTTTTGAAGGCTAGTTTTGAGGATAACATGGTGCAGGAAAGACTGTAGATGAAAGGCAAATGGTGCATGCATGGTTGCTGTGCAGTAATGGCATGGGTGATAGGAATACAGGCTGGTTTGTGAGGCACTAGCTGGCTGGAACAAGAGCAAACTGGCTGATTTCTAGATACTAGCTGACCTTAACTGTAGTGACTGGCTGGATTTTGAGGGCTCTAGCTGACTTGTGCATGACTGACCGAATTTGAGGTTCTAACTAACCTGTATGTGACTGACTGGATTTGTGGCTCTAGCTAACTGTGGAGGTATGCTGGTCCTGTTGGCTGGGTGGAGACTAAGGCTTAGGGCTCATAATCTGTTGGAGATAGGCGAGTGTGCAAGGTACAATGGGGCTGAATGGACAAGTTCAAAGCAGCTACTGACTAATTACAAACATGCATGCTATGATAGGTATGATTATGTATGCATGTACTAGTCACACTGAGTGAGATCTCCAATAACTTTCATATATGGCAAGCTAGATCTTACTTGTCCTTGTGCCAATAAGACCTTGTTCATTGTCTTACTCTGTGTTCGACAACAACTTGCTTCACTTGAACTGCTCTCTAAAACAAGAGACCTAAAGGTTAGAACCCTCAAATTGCTACTCTCAAGTCTATGCTCAGTCCTACCTAGAACAATTGTAACAAAAGATCTAGCTTCCTTTTGAGACCACCCAACTGCTGTTGTTGTAGTCCCCCCCAGAAACAACATTTCCAGACCATTGACTTCATGGGTTAACCCCCATCAGACCACCACCCCAAAAACCCCTAGGAACTCCTTTCCTCTTGCAAACCCACCTCCCCTGGCTCTTACCACTCCACCACATCCACCCACCCCCCTGACTCCTACTATGATGACTCCCTCTAATTCTAAGGAACTCTGTCTTAGAATTCTGAAAGAATTTGATGGAAGCAAGAAAGCTTTCATGGCCTGGCTAAACATGTACCAGCTCTACCTGACTGTAAACACAGAGGCTTACAATACCCCCACTAAGGAGATTGCCTTCATCTTTTCCTACATGACAAAAGGGGTCGCTATTGCATGGGCCTCCACCTATATTGAAGTAGCCATCACTAAAGGAAGCTTTGGGACCATCAACAACTTTGTTGATGGACTAAAGAAGGTCTTTTTGACCTCAGGAGTGAAAGCAAAAGCATTCACTGAGCTCCAATCCCTCATCCAGCAAGAAGACAACACCCTCAGCTACATTACTGCCTTCAAGGTAGCTATGGCAAGGAGTGGAGTAACTGATGAAGCAGTTCTCTGTACCCTATTCTTGGAAGGACTAAAACCCCAGTTGATGAGAAGGATCTACCAGATGGACACTGTTCCCACTACTATCTAGATCTGATATGAGAAAGCTGAAGCATTCTAAGCTCAATGGAATCAATCCTGATCTGTCACTTCTTGACACACTCACACTACAACCCAAACCCAATCTGGAACCCAAAACCAACCAACCCGTTCTTACCAGATAAACAGAACTTGCAACCCCAATGCTATGGATGTAGATGCAGTCCAACTCTCCCCTTCCAACTAGGAGGAACACTTTAAGAAAGGACTTTGGTTCAGATGCAGAAAGTCTGGCTTGGCCAGAGACTGCCCTGACCATAGGCTGGAAAAGAAAAACCCCAATGGACAGATGAAGAAGACCTTGGAATTGAAGATTCAAAAGATGGAGAATGAAACAGACAACCTTCCTGCCCTCACTAAGATAGAAGATGATGATGATGAAGATGAAGCCACTGTCTCTCATCTCTACCACACTTTTGGAAAGGATTTTTAAGAGAGGAGCCTGAGTCGATGCCTGCCTCCTCTAAAATATGCTGTGCCTCTGTAATTATGGCTGAAAAGAAATAAAAAGCTTTGACCATTCCTATTTGAGTCATTGCTCTGACTAGCACTCTGAAAACCATTGACACCTCCGCCCTCATTGATTGTGGAGTGGACATTTCTTGTATTAACTAGGATTTTGTGCAGAAGCATAAACTCCCAGTTGAACAACTACCCTCCCCTCTAACTATATGAAATGCCAACCACTCCATCAACAAGAAAGAGGAAGTGAAATTCTCCACCATGCTCTTTATCCAGATTGACTCAGTTGTCCAGAAAGTCAAATTTTACATCATGCAATGTAGCCAAGAAAACCTCATTCTTGGACTGCCTTGGTTCTCACAAACTAACCCAACAATTGACTGGAAAAGGCAAACCATCTCCATTCGAAACAACCTTGACCAATCCTCAGATCTTTGTTTCTTCCATACAGCTGCCCAATGGAAAACTCCAAAAAAAGAACCTTCTCCCCCCCTGAAACACTAAAACTACAACAGAATAAGCAGGCAAACCCTCCTGGAGTTCATAGACTACAAGGAACCCAAGCACTTTGTCAAGTGAGTTCATTTTGCCTATGCTATTGGACAAATACAGAAATCTGTCTTCCAATTCTTCCCTACCTCCCCTATAACCAAACAACTGGAATGATTTATTCAAAAAACTACCACTGCCACTGAACTAGCCATGAAAGAGCAACCAATGAATGTCCAACTTCCTCCTGAATACTCTGCATTCTCCTTAGTTTTTCAGAAAGACTCAGCCAACCACATTCTTACATCCTGTCAAGACTGGGTCAACTCCTGAGGGAACTCTGGAACTCCGGAGTTTTGGTTGGAAGGGACTGTGGCTTCACCATATGTATGTGGTGCACCCTTGTCAACGTTGTGTCCCCAAATTTGGATGGAGGGTCGGAGATTGGAGATAGACACGAGTAGAGGAGTGGTGTCTAAGTTGATATTCAAACTAGAGTACAAGTATCAAGTACAGAGAGTTTATATATGGAGGCAGAGTTAGGAAAATACTCATATAAGGATGGAGGCAGAGATGGGGGGGAAAGTAAGCCGGAGCTGTATCCGCAGTTGAACACAGCTATGGTCGAATCTAAAAGGTGAGTCTAATACAAAAGAGTCAAGGTACAAGGAACGGAATGAAGAGAGATATAAGGAGATCAGAGGTAAAAGTACGGAGACTCCTGGTAGTGTCTTGGTAGAGAACGTACCAGAGTTCTGAAGGAAGGAGGTCCGGAGTAGCGGAGGTAGCGGAGTTGGATTTAACTCAAAATCATGCATATGTTACATTCTGACCTTATAATCATGCCATCAAACTAGATGAGTTGTTTGTCCTGAAAGTAGCTAAGATCTACCCCCTATCCCCCAATGAATGGAGGGCTATGGACAACTTCATCAAAGAAAACTTCCACTCTGAAAAGATCTGCCCATTGAATTCTCCCCAAGCATCTTTATTTTTTTTCATGAAAAAGAAGGATGGCAGTTTATGCCCTTGTCAGGATTACCACTACTATAATGAACACACCATTCATAATACCTACCCTCTTCTGCTCATCTCTGACCTCACTGACAAATTGAAAGATGCAAAGGTGTTCATCAAATTCAATGTAAGATGGGGATATAACAACATTTGGATAAAGGACAGAGATCAATGGAAAGCAGCATTCATTACTCACAAAGGACTCTTTGAACCAACTGTTATGTTCTTCAAACTCATCAACTCCCCCCCTACTTTCCAACGCTTCATGAACAACTCTTTCTGTGATCTTATAGCTGAAGGATGGTTGGTGATCTACATGGATGACCTCTTGATCTTCTCTCCTGACAAAACTACTTATGTCAAGTAGACTAAATGGGTCCTGGAACAGATGGCTAAGCTAGATCTCCATTTGAAATTGGAGAAATGCAAATTTGCTGTCTCAGAAGTACATAGAGTACCTCAGAATGATTGTCAAACCTGGACAAGTCACCATGGACCCTATGAAACTGAAAGGAATTGAAGACTAGCCTACCCCTGTGAAAGTTCACAATGTCCACTTATTCCTTGGCTTTGTCAACTTCTATCAACAATTCATTCCCCATTACTCTGACATTGCCTGACCCCTTCTAGACCTTATCAAGAAAGATGCATGATGGGACTGAACACCATCCTGTAAACAATCCTTCTCTTTATTGAAAGAGAAATTCCTCTCTTAGCTGGTCCTCTTCCTTTCTGATGTGACCAAACCATTCACCATCTCCACTAACACCTCCAAACATGCCTCCAGCAGCATTCTTCTCCAGCCTGATGTAAATGGCAACTGGCACTCCTGCAGCTATATCTCACAGACATTCGCCTCTGCAAAGCAGAACTATGACATTTACAACCATGAACTTTTAGCTGTTATCTGCACCCTCCAGACTTGACAACATTATCTCTGTGGATCCCCCCACCTCATCCACATTTGAACTGACCACAAGAACCTCATGTATTTTCATGAGCCCTGGAAACTCAACAGATGACAAGTCCATTGGCTTCTTGACATCCAAGACTATGACCTTCATACCTCCCATATACTCAGTGCCCAACTGAATGCACCTGATGCCCTCTCTCATCACCCTGATTTTATCCCTCCCATGATACTGATAATGACAACATTACTCTCCTTTCCAAATCTCTATTCATTAACCTCATTGACACCACCCTCCAAGACAAACTCATTGCCTCCTCTCAGAACAACCCTATACAGTAATTCTCAACTCTATCCAGGCTATGGAAGGACTTCCAGTCAAATTCTTCTCGTGACTTTTGGACTGGCATTAAGATAGAGGCATCCTAACCTACCAAGGCCACATCTATATATCAGACAAACTTTTCCTCTGGCAGAACATTCTATCCTGACACCATGACCACCCCTCAGCAGGACACCCTGGTGTTTTGAAAACTCAACAGCTTATTGCCTCAGAGTTTTAGTGGCCTGGCCTTACATTCTTTGTCTGTTGCTACATCAAAGGCTATGCTGTTTGCCAACAGAACAAATCGAACACCCACCCTATGACCCCATGACCCCTCCCCATCCCATCTTCCACATCTCACCCATCCAACAGATCTTCTGTGATCTCATCACTGGCCTTCCCCCCTCTTCTGGCTTTGATATCCTATTGGTTGTGGTCGACCATGGGCTTACTAAGGGGGTAATTCTCTGCCCTACTAAGAACACTATTACTGCTGAAGAGATTACCACCCTCTTTTTCAATAAAGTATTCAGATGATTCAGATTTTACAAGAAAGTCATCTCTGATTGAGGCACTCAGTTTGCATCTTCCTTCGTAAAAGAACTTGGAAAACTCCTCAAGTATGACCTATCCCTCTCCACTACCTACCACCCTCAGATTGATGGAGAAACTGAACGATGTAGGAGCCCATGGCTGTCTACGGTCAAAGAACTCCTATTTTTCACATTTCAATCATCATTGAAGATGTCCGCTATCATGTCTCATCTGTTTCTGGGAAATCCCAAAGAGTCTAAAGTGCATGTCCTGACCAAACGTATCTGGAGGATGTTGAACCTTCTGGACTTCAAACTAATGTGTCACTTTGTTTTACCAATTGGCTGTTTGCCTTGGCGGAGCTTGTACTATGTTGCAGTCTGTTGTGGTGGATTTACAGTAGCGGTGACCATAGGTGGGTGGGAGAAGAGTTAGAGTGGGCAGTGTTCTCAGATGGTCAGGAATGTTTGTGTTTCACTATAGAGTCTATGGTCTACCTGAGGACTATAAAACCTGGAGCCCTTGGTGGGAAAAGGGAATCTTTTTTGAGACTTTTCTTGCTCAATTCTGAGAGACAACCATTTTTCCTTTGACTTTCCGCTTGACAACATGAAGCCTGGAAACAGTCGTAAGCCTACCCTTCTCATTTATACATCCATCTTGAATCCCTGGGGATGAGTTTACCCTCGCACCCGCACTTCTATACTTCCACCTCGTCGACCTAGGATTGCCTAGCGACACTACTACTAACCCATTTTTATCTTCTTCAACTGGAGCCCACCACAAGGGGTTCATACAGGTTGTTGAGAAGACTGCTTAGACCTACTCCGCAACGTGAGGAGATCCAAGAACTCCTTGCCGGATTCCATTGCCTAGATATTTCCGTAGACTCAATGTTCCTAACCTCAGTTACTCTGGAAAGGGCTCACCACACACAGCTCAGTTCTCCAGATCAATCATTATTGTCTTTCTCCCTTGAAGGACCTGTTTCACATTCAACACCCAGATGCAACATGTCCCCTAGTCACCACCATTCTTTAGACCCAAATTCGCTCTCGCCATTGACTCCTCTCTCGTCTCTTTCATTGACAGAGTCATCCTCGTTGCCTCCCTCGTCAGACTCGTTCTCCTTGCCATTGCGCTCCATTCTACTCCCACCATTTCTAACTCCACAATCCTCTTTGCTGACATCCTCTTCAGTTCATTCATCATCTCGCTCATCATCCAGATCAACATCTCATTCATTGTCTATGTTGTCCGCCTTACCACCACCTCTGCAACCACCAATGGCTCAGCCAGTATTTCAGATGCCCCTGCGCGGCACCCCTAATGCTCCAAAGTTTGACGGAAAGACCCCCTCAGAATTGCCCCGTTACCTAGAAGATATTGACTTTATTGGAGATGCTACAGGCCTCGACGA
>JBBPNZ010000248.1:0-26445 GCA_038091195.1 Phylloporus rhodoxanthus | reverse complement strand
ACACAGAACAACATCATGGGGATGAATGTGAAAGGTGGTCCTCTACAAAGAAAGAGTCGATTTCACTTGGACCATCCTATTAGTACCTTCGTGTTATCGGCACACCCCGAACTGGTTCATGTGTGGTTCAGCACACTGACTGGCACGTTTTTGCTAAGATTTTGACGTAAGTAGTGGCGGCCCATCTCGATCATGGATGTGAAGAGCGATCCCACGATCCACTGGAATAAACCGTGGTATGTACCCTAAAACGGTCTCGGAAGGGCAGCCGTAGGTCCCTGACGAGAGCTTTCGCAGACTCATGTTACGACAACGTCTTCCTGCGCTAAGCTTCCCTTTGCGTCGGGCTTCTCCGTTCCAGGAATCATTTCTGCACTTCTCCATTTAGCGTAGTTCTCCGTTCCGGCAATCCGAGTGCTGCACCAGCTGTTGAACCAGCTCGAAACCGCACGCCCGAACCCTCCTTTCTTATCCGCCTCTGGCTGTACAGGCTGTACTGCACATGGTTCCCATGTCCGGCTCTGATCCTCGAAGGGGAGCGCCCGGACGGACAGGATGAGCGCTAATCCCTCTTCGCACATAGATCAACTTTGCAGAACTTGAAGAGCGTTCACTAGCATTCCACCTCCTCATATCCGAGCTCGTTGAGCAGAAACGCGGCGCTTGCAAGTCCTCAGAGGTTCAAATTAATCCGGTGATCAGCGACAACAAACTCGCTCAGCCTGCCAGCGAACAAAACATTTATTCTATACAGAAACAAGGCCGAAACCCATAGCAAAAGACGTACAACGGATATAGCTACAAATGTCACATGTATCCCGGGCACCGATCTCTGATGGAGAAGAAAGAATCCGTAATCATAAGTAGATGTCCTAGCAAGTGTGGTTTCCGGGTCCCATGAATCCCAGCCAAAAGCATAAATGCGTGCCGTCCGATCAATTATTCATATGCTCGATAAATCTTCCGCGGTCACTATCGAGCTGCGTTGGCTGCTTATTCGCCCTCCGCGATAAGAGCGAGCTAAAACTCCGCCCCGGCTCGGTCATTCCCGCACCTGGCTTGATCTGTTCCATATCTCTCTGCGAGACACCGCTAGCGAGAGTCTGGCCACTCCTTACCTCATCTTCGCTCTCCGCCTGCAATCTGAGATACTCCTCGCCTCTGACGCGCAAAAACTCCTCCAACAACATCGCATTCCTCGAGTTGGCCTTGTATATAGCGACGACGATGTCCCCGACGACAGGAACGATGCCGCTGCACGCAGACACGGTATTGTTGAGTAGCATCCTGCCGAGGAGCCAGGGGGGTAAATCGGCTTCGCGGGCTTTGCGGACCACGAGGACATAGTTGAGCGCGGCACACGCAACGTCGCCGGCGCCGGGGACGATGCCGATGATAAAGGTCCAACCGAATCTGAGACCGCAAAAATTGAAGCTCTTGTCAAGACACCGGGCTCGACGTTGGACCGCCTTGAGGATTTTGGCATCGCGGGAGGAGATGCCAGGAGGGGGTCCGCGCTGATGAATTAGGAAAAAAAAAATTGAAAAAAGTGAGCCTGTGAGTTTAAAGTGTG
This sequence comes from Phylloporus rhodoxanthus, assembly GCA_038091195.1. Classification (NCBI taxonomy): domain Eukaryota; kingdom Fungi; phylum Basidiomycota; class Agaricomycetes; order Boletales; family Boletaceae; genus Phylloporus; species Phylloporus rhodoxanthus. Next base: position 24,872 of record JBBPNZ010000248.1, on the reverse strand, counting down.
CGCAGCATGCAGTGATTACCTTTTTGCGACGCTGTTTGCCTTTGGCATCATTGTAATATTCGTAGACAGGGTCGGGAGGAGCATACTGCTCCAGGTGTTGTCGGAAAAGCTTGACGCCTACGTTCTGTATGTACGCGGACATTGTACACGCGTTCGTGGTGCAGGTGGAAGAAGGGCATTTTTGGTGCGAGGCGGATTATACGTCATCACAAGACCGCACAGCCATCCGCAATGTGCATTGCCCCGGATTAGATAAGCGAGACTAACAAAACTATCAGTCATCATGACCCTGCCGCAGACGAAATCATGAATCACGACGAGACGAGACTCACAGAAGAATACGTTCAGGACAGTTTCCACAGCTACCTAAAGTCCTCTCTCACCCATGCAAAGGTCGAGAGACTCCTCGAGCCAGAGGCGCTCGCCAGCGCAGAGGGGGATCTGATGATCACTGGTACGCAACAAACGGAAACTCTTTCTCATTGACGTTCATCATCATTCTAGGTCCTGCGCTCTGTCTTTATTTTGCAGCCCTGCGCTGCACCACCTTCCCACCATCAGTGCCACTTCCCAGAAGTTCTAAATCGGCACCACCCCGTGAACTCACGGAATCAAACTGCCCTCCAGCCTTCCTTGGCTTTCACGGTGTATGGGCGTCGACCGTACCCAAGATCCAGCATCTTGCCCCAGAATACCAGCATGACCTCGCCCGCGTCATATGTGGTCTTCAGCCGCTTGCTGTACCACTCGACCCCACAGTCTCAGGAATTGCAGCCGATCTCCGCGCAGTTGCAATAGAGATCTCCCAGAGACGTTCTTTCCAGGACAGGTACGCTAGCGATCTCCAAGCAGCGCTCGACGCGGGTGCCAGCGGCGCTACCCTCAAAGTAAAAACCTCGTTCGTCCCGCCGCCCGCATACGACGGCTCATCCGGCTCAGACCGCAAAAACGGGACCAAGAAAGGTTCGCCTTCGACCCCGCTGTCCACGTTTCCGGCGAGAACACCGTCTCCGGCACTATTCCCGCACAATTCCCCCGCCCTGGAGAGGATACGTCAGATACTCTATGCTGCTCTCGGGGACGTCCTTGCTGGCAATGTGACGCTTGGCCGGCTCCTCAAATGGGACCCTCCTCGCGCCTACTTTGCCTCTGTCTCTCTCGCCATCATCGAAGTCAGCATAAGGGCCATACAACCAGACGGCTCGATTGACGGCGGGGTTGGCATGCAATTAACCATCGGCGAGTGCCCAGACGCTCTAAAGCCATTGATGGTCGAACTCGCGGATATCGGCAAACAGGTGAAGAAGATCCGAAAGGGGGACACGGAAGCCGCTATTGAAGCCGCGCAGCAGGGAAAGGAGCCAACGGTCCCACGACTGGACGAGCTGAGGCGAATTTTACAAGATGGTGTTGGCTGCGATCGAGATCCCAACGCATGCAACGAAGAACAACTCGCGAGAAGAGAGAGCATTGAAGGGAGAACGGTCGCGTTTTCCAACCGGATCAACGCTCTCGCGTTGAATATATCCAAGGTAAAGACATTCCGAGAACGACAGAGCGAAGTGTTTGAGATCTTGTCTGCGGTCTGTGGAAGTTGATGTTGAGAGGAACATTGGGAACGGGAAATGTTATATACATGATGACTAGATCCGGATCTTGGTTCCACATGTTTGGATACACTGCGCTGCCTTTTTATGCGAGTTTTTATGTGTTGTAGAGTATGACAGACCTTTAGTATATATCATCCTTGTAAGTTATCTTGTTGAGTTTCTGGACACTGGGGCCACTCATCTTGGGGATCAACAGACGGGTAGCGTCCATGGGTTGGCGGAATCAAAGGCAGCGTCGAGATAATGTAGACAGTGGAGTCCCCAGCACACACTTAGGCTCGGATAGATCGATGCTAATAGTAGGCAGGGAAACAATGACAAAGCGAATCCTCAATGACAATGGTCACCATACTTTGCGTTGTCCAATCGGTAAAGCAGTTCAATGACATAGTACATACTCTAATTCAACAAGATACACATTTTCGTTTCCAATGAGAACAAAGAGAAAAGATGCGTGAGACCCAAGTGCGATCAATGAAAACCGTCTATGATAGTACTAAAATGTGTAGTGGAAGTCGAGTTTATCCCGGTCCACGTCCTAAATACTTGAACGAAATGCGGTATCATGCAGATATGAACAGGGTAGAGAAATATAGACGTTCTAGTCCATTGAGCGATTCCAGAATTTCCGTGGCAGTAATAATGAGGTACCAATGGCGATGGCGACAAGCAAGAGCATGAAATAGTACGCAAACCACGCATGTTCGGGGGTTTTCGTAGAAATTGAAAACATGGACGCTGCCGCAGCAGGTCCAACAGCACGCATGATCGAAACAAGCAACTGGGCGATGCCGTTTGTAGCTCCAAGAGAAGCCCGATTAGGGGAAGCGGCCGCAATATAGATGAAGACGCAAGCTTTAGGGAGGTACATGAGTAGTTGAGGTCGTGATCAACGAATGGTAGCTTACAATAACCCAAATTCATTACCATTGCAAAAGCGATGTGCATTCCAACCACGGACCATACCATCCAACTCAGTCCTTGCGTTCGGGCGAGAACGTTGAGCAACGGGAAGGTCAGGATGAGAGGGATGCAAGAAGAAATGGCAACCGAATAAATAGCTTTGGATCCAAACCGATCATGTAAATTCGCGAAGAAAAAGACCTGGAAGAGCCCATTCAACACGCCATAGACGGAAAGAATGTTACCAATGCGCGGTGGATCTAGACCAAGCCCTCCAAGTTCTATGGGCGTGGAAAAGAAGATCGGTTGCACGGCTCGGAATGCAATGTCTACTAGGGAGAGAGTTGCATAGTTGCCTGCAGCAATTAGAACACGGGGTACCAAGAGGGCACGTAATGGTAAAGGTTTTTCATCCGCCACCATAGATTCTCCTATATCCTCATTTCCCAATGTTCCACTGGACGAGTTGGGTACAGGCGGCGCGCTTTTTGTGGTGGTTATGTTGCAGAGCTTGGCCTTGAGCAACTGACTAAGCGACACACGATATTGAAGAGTCTTGTGACGATACTCAATCAAGTGATGACGGATGACGGAGCGCACTAACCTCTTTCAAGAACAGGTATGTGACCAAGCATGCAAGAAAGGAAAACGTGGCGGGCACAGCGCATGCCAAGAAATAAGGATATTCTCTGAAAAACTCCCAGTCTCCAAAAACGCTGGGAAATTGATCTGCTGGCTTTGATAGCGAGCCACCAATGTAAGGGCTATCATGGGATACAGTTAAATGAACAGGATTGCACTATATTGATCGCAGCAAGAAACTGACCCTAAACTAGCACCACCGGACCAGGCTATTGGCATGAACGCATACGCCTGTGCGATATTTGTGGAATCCGTGATTTCCACCATCATACTCTTTATGACACCTATATTTCCGTTTAAAGCGCCATTGAGAGAACGACTAAATGGATGTGTCGTCAGCAGTCATGGGGAAAAGCTATATTTAATGCAAAGATATAGCACCTCATCACCAATCCCCAGAAGGTCTTCGATAGACCGAAAGAGTACATTGAAGCAGACAGGCCACATAAACCAACCAAAATGACAGGTTTCCGACCTATACGGTCCGATAGTCGACTCCAGTGTAATACAGTGACGGCTTGCGTTGCGAAGAATAAGGAATGCTATGGCCCGATCAGGATATCATGAACCCAAATAGAGAAGCGAGAAGATGGAGGCGTACCAGCAATCCTACATAATAACTGACTTGAGTTTCATCACCGTTCGTAATACCAATGTCCCGGATGAGCTTGGAAAGGAGATGAAAAGGCGTACAAGTAACAGAGAACTAAGACGTACCTGAGGGGCGAACGGAGCGATGAGTTGGGAGGTGAATGGCTCTGCAAGTTGAAGCAAGAGAACAATAGCAAACTGATACCAAGGCAACGGTGTTCTGCTCGTTTTCTGTTTATCCCGAGCTCGCAACAAAGGCGTCTCCTCGTCTATCGCCTGAGAGGACATGATGGGTCGTAAGAAAGGACCTTTTGACGTACTAAGTATTGCTTATAAATTTAAAATGCATCGGATCTTCAGTATTTTGACTCAAGAGTCATCGGCTTAGTCGAGCCGAGTCACGTGACAGGCATCTAAGCGGACGCGTACCAAAGCACTTGGCAGACGCGCTCTGGTTGTCCACACTGTGAATACCACAAGCACGTCCACAATAATGATTATAAACGCTGCAAGACTATTCACCTTCAACAATTTTTTTTCCTCCACAAAGTGCAGCCTGGGTATATTTATGCCATGTCCATGTCTTCCTCTCTCGGAAGAGATTCAAGAGAGAAAGCACTTCCTGATATCCCTGTCGAGATCGACCATCACGGGACCGCGACAGAACATGAGGAAGCTCGCCCCATACCTTCTTCCAACCTTTCATCCCAAAAGGTCAAGTCAGAAGGAGAACTGCGTTGGCTGCACGAACTTTGGAATGAAGCTGGATTGAGCGCCGTAAGTGCCATCCTCGATCTATGCCGCGATCAGTGTTAATCGTTAAATCGAAAGCGCGCGCATCGCAGGAGACACCGTGGTCAAAATGCCACGCAGTGTCAGATCCCAGGTCCAATTTCTATACCGGAAGCATCTCTTTTGCCTTCTGCAGACCTATCCATAGCGGACATGACCACACAGACCACGGGTGGTGTATGGAAACGGTGGGGATTCCTCAACGCAAGGTAGGACACCTTCCTCATATTTCGGGATTTCTTCTTTACCTTGTGTTCTTGAGGCCTATTTCACAGAAACAGGAGACGGGGAAGAAGTCGCTTAGTGCACTCGAGATACTGGGTGAAATAGCCAAGGACCGGCCGAGGAAAAAGCTTCGGTGCGCAAAGTCTACCCCGAGTCTCAGTGATGGAGGCGCACGAGGAGCTGAATTCGCTGTGCCAAGAGCCGTTGAGGCGGTTCCAAATGATGCACCAGCCAGTGGCCCATGCCACATCTGGTCAGCAACACCTGAAGACATGGATAAGAATGCGATCTACTTCACGGTGGATCCCACCTGGCGTACCTCGCAGGGGAGCGTGCGATTCCAATTCATCACGCGTCCTATTTCTTTATGGCGACCAGATTATCCTCTTCTGCACCGACACCAGTCTCTCTAGTATCAGCTCTCGTTTGCTCAAGACACTTGGAAGTTCCAGTGAGATACACCCAATCGATGAACTGCACACCTACCTCGAGCTTTAAACGACCTGCGTCGTACTACAAACTGTTTAGCGCTCTTTTTGTTGTCATTTTGTACTTTCAGTCTTTTGCATGACCATCTTTTATAATAAAAGAGTACCGTAAGGTTGGGTGGCGACAAGCGGTGCCTCGCTGGATTTATAAGTAAACGTCTGCTATTATCAATGATCTCTCCACCACCATCCCCCATCTTCACCTACTCTCTCTTTCCCAGAATGCAAGATGACTCCTTCTGTCACCAAGATCAGCTCGACCTCAAGCGCTGTCATGTCCATTCTGACAGCCAGCCTTCCAGACGGGCGCCTCTGGGTGAGTTGCGGCGATGCTTGGCCCGAGATACGCTGTCTAGACTTGGCATGTAACTAGATCCGCTGTCGGACAATTTGCGCAACCAAGTATCTCACTTGGATGACTTTGCGCACCATTCCTTCGTAGCCCCATCCTCTGTCTCCGATCTCCGGGCTTTGCTCCCGGAACAGCCCGTAAGTTCCGGTTGTTGCGGAATGCGACCCAGTGGCACTTTCAATCCCCCCCTCTGCTCATGGCCGCCCCTCGTTCCAGCTCTAGGTTCGTCGCACAGCAACCTTGCAGATGCGGGGCACCACACATCGCCGCCTAGCTCCGACTTTGACAGGAAACCGTCACGTGCTACTTTTCTCAAATCTACTTCAGCCTCGAATGCACCAGATTTTTTCCAGTCTGAGCCCACGTCGTCCATGACCAAGCCAATGCGGACATCCGGATGGAAATCAGAGAACCTCCTGCAGCCTATTCGCTCGCGCACTAACTCCATGCCGTCCGTGCCCAGGCCACCTGGGGAGCTGTGGCGATCAAACCCTGTACCAGAAAAGGCCATTCACGCCCCTGTTGACGCTGCTGATCCCACAGATTTGAAGCATAGTAGCTCGGTTTCAGATCCACACACTCCTGGTTCGCTCTCGTTATCCTTGGCTCTAGGCTCACAGCCTATCAGGGCTTCAGAGTCCACAAAGGCCGTGCCGCCCATAGGGGCGGAAAGGAGCCGGGCTGTGTCCACGACATCACACCGCAACTCTTCAGCAACACATTCAACCGATCGTCCTTGGTGTCCCACACTGCTTTCACCTAGACTACGGGCAAAATGGAAAAACGATGTATATCCGCTTGACACGACATCGTTGGAAAAAGCCCAAGTAATCGCGGGAGATTCCAGCATGTCAAAGGACGATCTCGAGCGTCTCCTGCGCCATGCGGTTCGAAACAAATACGCACCCAAGATCATGTCGCCCTTGAGCCCGCTTCGCACTATAACTCCGCCATTTGACCTATCTATTGATCCGGAGTATCAGCTACGCATGCCCTCTCCATCGAACAACCCGTCGTCCCGGTACTCCAAATGTCCTCCGAGGAGGGTACGCACGTATGTCCCTGTTTCCACTTCCTGCTGTCACTGTTGCAATGCTGAATCCCATCGTTCTCCTTTTTGCAGGGTATGCGACGGTCACCAGACGCTCGACTGGGATACGACCTGCATGCACTGCGAAGGGTGCAAACGGGACACCATCGGCAAGAGGCTGCTTGCGTTCCGCCACCGCCAGCTTCAGGCACACCACGCACAGCGCACCAGGCTGCACACGTTTTCGCCCCGTAGGGCGTCAGTTGGCGTAGACGATGATCACATCGCGCTCGCGAGCCGTATTCGAGAGGTGTTTTCGTACGCGATGGACGACGAGGAGAAGAGTCTGTGGGCGGAGATCGCTGCGGTTACCGGGGCAGGACCCCTGCCGTTTACGCGGGTGGGTGCATCGTGTGCCACTGCCACCTACCGACACGCCGTTGATGACGGGGTCGACGAGGGCGCGCACGACGACTACATGGAGATCCTAGACGGTGGTTTACGTGCGGCAGAGTCTGCGGCTCTGTTCCGCGACGTGACTGTGTATTGAAGGTGGCCACGTTCATTTAGATGGAACATACTGTATTCTGTGAACATTGCATTCCCTGCTTTCGCTTTCCTTCTTTGTACTCTACTTTATGCTTTTTATATCTTTTGGACCAACGTAGGGTTGCACTGTAGTACATAAGAATCTGCTTTCGCCATAGTTTCCAGTCATATCTACACATGGATCAAATGCATACTATCAAGACCAATAGCAATTCTTGTTGATGTGTCTCAGAACAGATTGTACGCCCGCGCAAGAGACACCTGCTGTGCAGGCTCCACATCCACCACCACCCCATCCGCACGGACTTCATATGACTCCGGATCGACACGCATCGCCGGCAGCGCCGCATTCCACTTCATATCCCGCTTCGTCACGCGACGGCACCCAACGACGGGCACGGCGCGCTTCGCAAGCCCGTAGGACGCGATCGTCTCATTCTCAATAGACACACGCGACACGAATGCGACTGAGTTGAGCGCTGCGGCGCTGGGGAAGGCACCCCACATTGGGCGGCCGTATGTGGGCTGTACGGTCGGTATCGATGCATTCGCGTCACCCATCTATCATGTAACGTCAGAAAACGACATGCGATCCAGAGGGAACACGGGAAACTTGCCTGGGCCCACGCGATGACGCCAGACTTGAGCACCATCTCCGGTGTCGCGCCAAAGTTCTCCGGTTTCCACAGCACCAGGTCAGCGAGCTTGCCCACCTCGACCGACCCGACGTATCCATCAATCCCATGCGTGATCGCACTAGTCCAGCAGCCTCGTCAGCACAACGCACCCAGTGAAAGCGGAACAGAGCACGCACGGATTGATGGTGTATTTCGAAACGTAGCGCTTCACGCGCCCGTTATCGCATTCGTCTGTGTCCCCGAGCTCGGCCAACGGCCCGCGCAGCGACCGGAGCTTGCTCGCGGTGCGCCACGTCCGCGAGACGACTTCACCTACGCGCCCCATCGCCTGCGAGTCCGAGCTGATCATCGAGATCGCGCCCGTGTCGTGCAGGACGTCCTCCGCGGCAACCGTTTCCGCGCGGATCCGCGACTCTGCGAAGCGGAGGTCTTCGAGGATGTTCCTGTCGAGGTGATGACAGACCATGAGCATCTATCGATAGGTAGGGTTAGCACGGTAAACGGCGTGTGTGAGAATTGCTCACGTCGAGGTGTTCTTCAAGCGTGTTTTGCGCGAATGGACGAGTAGGGTTCGTGGATGACGGGAGAACGTTGTCGAGCCCGCAGACGACAATGATATCGGGCGCATGTCCGCCACCTAATGCGTGTTAGCACGGCGCAGTGACAACATTGCTAGCTCCCACCTGCGCCCTCGGTGTGGTACGTGTGAATCGTGCGACCGCCAAATGCCTCGATCGTGCCTACAAAGACGAGTTTCACAGCGGTCACGATCATACATGGGGATACATACTCTCGACGAAACCGCTCTCGTTCAAAGTGTCAGTGTGAATGTTGACCTGGACGTCATATTCATCACCGACATCGAGACAGTTGGAGATAGCGGCCGGCGTGGAACCCCAATCTTCATGGAGTTTTAACCCCGCGGCACCTGCTTTGACAATCTCCTCGAGGGCTGGACGACCTGAGTCGTTCCCCTTGCCTGTAAACGCAAAATTCATGGGAAGGCCATCGGTCGCAGCCAGCATCGCCTTGATGTAAAAGGGACTAGGTGTGCACGTGGTCGCGTTCGTTCCAGCACTGGGACCGGTGCCACCGCCGACCATCGTCGTCGTACCGACAGCGAGTGCCTCGGTTACTTGTTGTGGACAGATATAATGAATGTGCACATCGATGGTTCCAGCAGTGACAATTAATTTCTCCCCGGCGATCACCTCCGTAGATGAGCCGACGATCAAATTTGGGTCCACACAGTCCATCACATCGGGGTTCCCGGCCTTGCCGATACCCACAATGGTGCCAGCTTTAACGCCGATATCCGCCTATAATGCTATCAAGGCACTGACGACACAGCGAAAAGGCCGCACTACCTTGTATATGCCCGTCCAGTCGACGATCACCGCATTCGTGATGACGAGGTCGAGCGCCTCAGCAGAGCTTCGTCCAGAGGCTTGGCCCATGCCATCTCGAATGGTCTTTCCTGAGTTCAAAACTCAGGCAACTTTGTGAAATCGTCGCGCTGGCACGACTTACCGCCGCCGAACTTGACTTCATCGCCATAGACAGCCTACATAAAGTTGAGACGGTTAAACGGACCAGTGATGGTCTGGCTCACCGCGTCCCATTCGATCTGGATCCAAAGACTTGTATCTCCGAGACGGATGCGATCTCCAACTGTGGGGCCAAACATGGATATGTACTCCTCACGGCTCATATCCGTATCTCTGAGGAACGGACAAACATCAGGCTCTGGAGTGTAACCGAAACCTCGAAAAATGTCCTCGGAGATGCCCGCTGCCAACCTGGACGTCATGAAAGCAGTGAGTCCATTGCCTCCTTTGACTTCCTTGTTCCCTCCGATGGAACAGAGTACGACGGTCTTTCTGTCACCAGGTTCAAACCGTACGGCCGTCCCGGCGGGTATATCGAGGCGTTTCCCAATCGCTTTTATCCGATCGAAAGTGAGTGCCTTGTTCGTCTCGGAAAAGTGGTAGTGTGAGCCGACCTGTGTTGATGAGCATCTGAGGGCGACATGTTGACCTATCGACTTACTTGGATGGGACGGTCGCCGTTGTTAGTGACTTTGATCCTGATTCGTTCGCGACCGCGATTGATCACGATGCGTTCTTTCTTTGCAATGATTGCACCAGGTAGATTCGCGGGGTCGTTTGACGCGGGACCTGATGTTGGAAACATGTCGTTGGGAGGTGCAGGTAGAAATGATCCATAAAGTGCGGCTGCGATATCGCCGTTATCGGTGCAGATGGGATCGTGCACAGTCACTAGGAAAACGCTGATATGCCGATAGCACAGTCAGCATACGATTGAAAGCAGAGTGGAACACACTGACCCATCTAGAAGTGTCCCCTCGACCTGGATCTGATGCAGTCTTGGAGCGACGCCAGGAAGGACGTGCCTTCGACCCAACAAGGTCTTGCCGTAGTCCATTAATTCTGGAACGGAATGCCGCCCATCGCGGATGCGTTCTTGGAGCTGCGAAGCGATTAGTGCGGTGGCTTCGTTAATATTGAGCTGCAATCCGCGCGCGAGACGCTTCTGGGCGAGGGTGCCTGCCTTTTGTCAACGAGTATGTGTGATACGCTCAGCGAGCGTGTATGCGACAATTAAAAGTACCTGGTGGAGCAAGAGTTTGTCACGCTCCCTCGGTAAGATGTACATTAATTGCGGGGGTAAAGGTCGAGCGGTTGGCTCAACGGAACAAAAACAGGCGAAGTTGAGGGACTTCTTTCTGCTCACGATAAGGGACGAGTGGTATCAAGCGATCACGTGACATGTCTCCGTTTTGCGAACGACAACAAACCTTTGACAACCATTCTAAACAGCCTGGCGACTTTGTGGAACTTGTTGAACAAGGACTCTCTCCACTCCATGATAGGCTGAGGACACAAGGTAACGAACAGCGTAAAAACACGGCAGACAGGGTTTATGTGAGCGCCTTCATTGACGACATTGGCGACGGCAATCCGTGAGTGTCCACGCATGCGGTGTCGTCACTTTTTCCATAATGTTCGAGACTGGGGCAAGTTTGCTTGTTCCATTTTTGCCAACAAAAGATGATGTTCATTTCGGGTAGGAAGTCACAGCGTCGCTTGACGTTGGGCCGCTCAGCTTCTTCCGTCCATTTCATTTCTGAGTCCACTCATTGTCTCGTTGTGGATCTGTGTGGGAACAAATGTCCATCTCGAGATTGATCACCACGGTTAGTCATCATTTGTCCGATCATGGGCACCGCTTTTTTTTTGTCTTGGCCACAGGATATCAAGTCCCTTTGTCGCGTCTCCGGGTCTCACTCCTTTCCCCCTACTTATGCCTCCGTGTCCCGTCGTCTCTCCCCTCCCTTCGCCCTCTCCAAACCCACGTAAACGCACCACATCCTTCTTCGAACCTCTACCACGAAAAACCTCCCGCACCATGCTAAGCCGCACAGAATCATTCCTTTGCTTGTCCGACCTCAACGACGAGAGCCAGTATGAAGGTGGCTCATTCCTGCATATGACATCCACTCCCACACGCCCTCCCACTCCCATGCCCTTCCGCCTCGCACCCCTAAGCCGCGCTCGTCCGTACTACAGAGAGCAGCAGCAGACCACGAAACTTGGCCGTAAGCGCGCCATGTTCACCATTACGCCACCCGCTTCGCCTACCGGAACCTCCTTCCCCAAACGTGGCATCCGTGTAGCGCCGAATCCACAGTCACAGCCCACAGTCCACCACGTTCGTACAACATCGCCACTTGCTCCGACGCGGAAATTGTTACCGCCTCGGGCAAATTTTCCACGCTCAAAACCGGAGCCGGATTTGTACCGCACGGCACTCAAGGAAAGGATGCGCAGCTCGCCTGAGGGAGAGCAAATTCTGCGAATGGGTCCGCGTCTTGCGATTGCGATCTTGTCTGCAACCAGGGAATTGGAGCGGATCGTTTCCGCACATGAAGATGACGATGTGACGATGGGCGACGATACAGAACCCACTGTGAGATCCGAGACATGGGGTCTAGGGCGAGACATGGTGGCAGTCCCCTGCGGGGCTTAGCCTTGACACAGGGGCACGGAAAATATCCCTCTACCCCCGATTCACGCACCACGTTTGACGACGACGCCGACAAATGGCACACGTATATTTATACGAACGCACGGCTGTTGTTTGCATGCATTTCATTGTATTTCTCTGGACCTTGTGTTTCTGGTATTGTTTTATTTCTCCGCACATGTTTCGACTTTTTTCTTCAGCTTTGCTTGGGTATAAAAAGATACACGGACGTTGTACACTGCGCCGCCGTCTCTGTTTCATCTTATGTTTTTCTTGTTGCATAGTATTTATTTCGCGCATCTGTATCATCGACATGCCTTGCACAACCTTCCTTTTCGTTTGTCATACCCCGCTCACACACGTTCCCTTTCGCATTTTTGACACCCACTCATATGCATCACCGTCATTTCATCGATCACGATTATCAATACCCATATCGATCCAGCGTCGCGCTTTCGTTCGCTCATTTGTTTTGATTGCATTGTTGTTCGCTACTTATCGTGATGATCTCGTTCGCTCCTGGTCACTTTCGTTTTCGGCTTTTTTGGCGTTTTTTCATATCCGTCATACATACCCCCCACTCTGTCCCTGTATGCTGTACCGAGTACATACCAATCAGGTTGTGTCTGTTGTCAATCGACGCGGTGCCGCATCGGAATCTGATCGTGATCGGTCTGGTTCCACTGCATTTGGGCTGTTCCTGGGCATATACCCCCTGGAACAAGGTGCGTATATAGCCCAGATTGGGCTGTGCGATGCGATGCGCCACCAGATCTATCACGAGTCATTGTGAGATGAGATCATGTTTTCATGCCTTTAATGTCAGTTTTGACAAGACTAGATTCTGTTTTTGAGGCTGCCACGGAAACGCTGAAGAAACAAGCGACAAGTGAAAGTGGTCACAAACTTGTCTCTATTTTGGTGGTCCTTGAATGCATCCAAGACAACTATAACGATGTTATTGCTGCAAGTGGCAATGAAAAGCCATGTTTCGTTCCGTCACAAAACCTCTAAATCGTGCATAACATCATCAGTGGATCTATTGAGACATCTCCCCACAAGCCGCGTCACGCTCTAGCCCTCAACTTGGAGAACAAGATCATCAGGACCAGCGCCCACCGTTCAAATTGCTCCTTGGATACGAACAATAATGCCTGTGAGAGAACCGCTTTGACGATCTGAGCCGACATGCCCTGCGGAGAGATTTAGGTTCGGATGTGGCAAGTGAGCACGGGTCGCGGTGCCGTACCTGGTACCAACCCACAAACCCCTCGGTCTTCAGCACGCGCATTAATAGTCCAACTGCACCCGTCTGTGCTTCTCTGCCACGCGACGGCGCGGCATGGGGGAGCTCCGGTTCCTCGCGCGCGTCACCGAACGTGCGTGCCTGGATGCGCACCTTGGCCATGATATACGGGTACGTCGCCTGCCCCCACGTCAGCCATCAACGGTTGTGTCAACACAACCACTCACGATCGTGGCGAGCGTCTTGCTGAACGCGCCGAGCACAAACGACATGCCAGGTGTGAGCGTAAAAGGTGCGCCAGCAGCGGCGCGTGCGTGCACGAGGACGCTCTTTAGTCGCTCGTACACGCCATAGGTGATCGCGGGATTGATGGTGAGCACCATGCCGGGCTTGATGCCCAGCCAGAGACCCGTGACGCCGTCCTCGCGGATGATCTCGCGGGCGATACCCAGGAACGAGTCGTCGTCCTCGTTGTTGCGGTCAGTGGTGTGTTGAACGCTGGATGCACGTCCGACTTGTTGGCGGGTCGCAATGACGGAGACGGGGATCGTGAAGATTTGGGAAAGAGCGCCGGCTGCGGCGCCGAGGGATAGCTCTGCAGCGGTCGATAACACGGGGGATTTAGAGCCTGGAGGGGCTCTCGCGGCGAGACGTTTGATGTAGGATGTGCGGAGGAAGGAATAGAAGAAGAAGTAGGCATATTCTACTGCAAGCTCGAGCATCAGACGGGGGTCAGACAAGAGGACGTACGCATGGAAAAGGTATTGAGCATCGTCGCTGCAAATCCACGGTACCATCCTGTAATGCCTTCGTGCTTGTAGACGTCGAGCAGGACGGAGAGCATCGTCAGTTCATCCTTGTGTTTACCTTTGGTGGTAGGTGATGTGGCTTGAATCCGCGTTTTGGCACTGTTGGAGATGGCGTTAGTGGCGTCTTATTGGAAGTACAGACATTTGCGTACACGTCTAACGGATACACTGCGCTGTAGCAGGCATGTCAGTTACCATTGAGAGCGCCGAGATGGTACACTGACGCATTGCTAAAACAGGCACCCAGAGCACCAGCCAATGCTGCTCCAAACGGGGTCAATTGCTGGGATGATGGCGCAGACTTGGACTGGACAGACATGGTAGTACACTACGAGAACACAGTCGCGAGCATAAGTAGGTTCGCTCGGACCGGATTCACATGATTCGGGATGACCTTGCGATCCTAACACGTGCAAACAAAGTTACAGCGAATACAACACTTGCATTTTCAACCCAATCACACCGCCGCCATGCCCATCCCATCCTGGTATCTCTGCACGACACACTGGGCATCTGTGTAGATGGGGATGAGTTTAAAAAACAAACAGAAAGCAACGGAACCACCTAGGTGGAGGTGCCCTGTCCATCGCCACGGCCATGTTTCTTCTTATGGTCGACTTGACGGCTGTAAAGAGACAAGCGCCACAACATATGTGCCCGCACGGCGTCAGGGTCGCGTTGGTGGGAGGTGAGAAACAGATGGGACACGTATATGCCGAGAGTGGCTCTGGTGTTGACACGCTGGGGGCGAACGCTGGTGCCCGAGAAGGGGAATTCCTCCCTTCTGTCTTGAGGGACACCGCTATCGGGTCATCCGAGTCAGAGAGCTCGATGGGGGGTGATTTCTCGGCATGCTGGTCAAGAGCGACGTCTGGGGAAATCTCCCATGTTGAGATCTGGGTGAAGATGGTGCTGGGCTGGCTGGTACCCGCTGGGGTTGGCTGGTCGACGTCGTATTCGACATCGGATTCAACGTCTACCCGCCTTCGTTTCTGTCTCTGGCGATCAGAGTCACTGCCGGCCTCTTCATGAAGATGGGATGTGGCACGACGTTGGCGTAGATTGTGACTTCTTAGCGGTAGGTCTTGGTTGCTCATCGTGGCCAATGACGAGGAGATTGTCAGTAAATATTGCGTAATATACCACTCCGGGTCTCTGGGGTCTTGCCTCATAACCCGATCAGACACGTTGCAGAAAAGACGAACACTTTAGCTGGCGTCTTCCCGGTTCTAAATGTCTGCAGCGCCGGAAAAAGAGAAATCTCTGCTGGAAAAGCTCGACGGCGCCGTCCCCAGTCTCTCTCGGTTCGACGCCTTTCCGAAGCTTCCCTCGGCTTACAAGGCTCGCTCAGAATCTCGCGGCTTCCTCACTCTTTTCGTCATCCTTATCGCTATTCTTCTTATTTTGAATGACCTCGCAGAATACATCTGGGGCTGGCCCGATTATGAGTTCAGCGTCGATACACGGTCCAGAAGTATCATGAAGATCAACGTGGACATGGTCGTGAACACACCCTGCAACTGTATGTAGTTCCATACTTCCATTGAGGCTCATTTTCATTCCAAATAGACCTTTCTGTAGACATGCGCGATGCGGTTGGCGATCGCTTGTTCCTCAGCCAGTCGTTCCATCGCGATGGGGTGCGTCCTCGGCCTTCGTCTGTTCGCCTTGTCTCATCCGCCTTCCTAGACTGTATTCGACATTGGCCAAGCTACCGCTCTCAAGTGTGTCCCATATTTACTGCACAATCGCCGTCTCATGTCTGGGTTTCATTCATAGGGAACACGCCCAGGTGTTGTCCGCTCGTCAGGCCATTGCCCAGTCGAGAAAATCCCGTGGATTCTTCTCATTCTTCAAACGTACCGAGCCTGACTTCCGCCCAACATATAATCACAAGGCAGACGGCGATGCTTGCCGGATCTATGGCAGTTTGTATGTCAAGAAGGTTACGGGTGAGTGTATATCGCCACGCCCACACGTCGCATTCACCCCTCTCCCTACCAGCCAATTTGCATATCACTACTCTAGGCCACGGATACATGAGCGGTACCCATGTGCCCCACGACAGTATGTCTGTTTTTTTGTGTCGTCACTCGTCCATGCCAACGTTATTGTCCTAGAAATGAACCTTTCTCATGTCATCACCGAGTTCTCGTTTGGGCCATATTTCCCTGACATTGCTCAGCCCCTTGACTACTCGCTCGAAATTGCCAGGGACCGTACGTGTTTTTACCAATCAGTTCATTCGTGAGCTCACTGGCAGGTGTTACTCACCCACAGCCTTCTTGGCATTCCAGTACTTCCTCCATGTAGTTCCTACCACCTATGTTGCACCACGCACCTCACCTCTGCGCACAAATCAATACAGCGTCACGCACTATACTCGCAAAATAGCAGAGCACCATGGCGCTCCTGGCATTTTCTTCAAGTTTGATATGGACCCAATGCTGATCACTATTCACCAACGCACGACGTCCTTCGTTCAGTTATTCATCAGGTACGTACATGCTACCCTTTTTCTATGATAGACGTTCGATCGTTGCATCAGGTGTGTTGGTGTCATTGGTGGCGTGTTCACCTGCGCGTCGTATTTCCTGCGTGTTACGGTGCGCACCATCGAAGCCGTCTCTGGCGCAGACTCGACCCCGGGACTCGTCGCCGCCGAATCCACCAGTGTCAGACGCAAGTGGGGCGGCGGACAGTTGCGCGCCCGACCCAATGCAAATCCGGGGCGCGTTATAAGACAGGGGAGTGGGTGGGTTGTCGAGGGTGCAGGGACTCCGTATGTGACAACTCCTGCGTCAGGTGGGTTTGGGCCTGCGAGTCCGTATGCATACTCGCCGTATCCTTCGACAACACCCGTCCCTCCACCACCACCTTCTGGTTCTACGACCCCGACCCCGACGTTTGGCTCTGGTTCGGTGGGTTCGACGCCTGTTGGACTTGGGCTGGGCGCGCCTCCATTTACGGGTGCGAGTGGGCATGTGAGGGTGCCGAGTATATTCAGAAATGTGAACGGGGATGTGCTAGGATCTGGGCCTGCTGGGGTGCCGTTGCCGCCGTCGCCGTATGTAGGATCGGTGTCGATGGTGCCTCCACCGCCCAAGTCTACCAAAAAAGAGGATTGAATGGTCACGTAGATGCCTGTCGTTGTTGGTCTTGTGTATATGAACATCGCTCGCTTTGATTTGAACTTTCAAGTCTGCCCTGCGAGGATCGGAGCTGGGCCGCTTAGTCGGTTAGTATGTACATAGTAGCTGTCAACTAACCAATATAACCTCTTCCGAATTCGGCTCCCTTTACAGTAGCTGTCAACTAACCAATATAACCCCTCTTCCAAATTCGGCTCCCTTTACAGCTGCCATGTACGAGGAAAAGCGAGCTGCTGGGGCCCATGTCAATCCGAAGCTTGCCATCCCAGCTCCTGTCACACAACGACGCTACTGGCAATCGGGCCCAAAGAGATGGACGCGCCTCGCTGTACTGTTCCTCGTCGCGGTGGTACTCTTCTGGACCAAATGGCGTGCAGCGCATGTTCAACAGGATGTCAGCAAATTTGACGTTCTTATTAGGGAGTACATGAAGCACGGTAACACGCCCGATGGATCCCTAAGGGGTAGCAAGGCCGAAGAACTGTTCTTGTGAGCTCGTTCGCTTTCTTTTCGAGACCCATGTAACGCTCCCGTAGAACTGTCCCAAACAACCAGAGCGCCCTTGCCGCCTCCCGTTGGTACACCTCAGAACCACACCTAGCCGGTACCCCCAGAGACCTAGAAACTGCAAAAGAATTTCTGGCGCACCTCCGGAGAGAACTGGGGATTGACCACGGGCCTGAGGTGCCGATCTATCCTGCTGGGTCTGATGAGGCTCGTGCGGCTACACTGAACATTTCTACATATGAGGAGCCCACGGCTTGGATAGACACCTACTACCCAATCCTGAACGTCCCTTTGCACCATAGTCTAGAGATTCTTGGGGAGCCTGGAAATCCCGTTCGTATTCTCGAACTGGAGGAAGTCGCCGACCGAACCGACCCAGAGGCCGCAGAGTATGCGACGGCAGTCCCCGCGTGGCATGGTATCAGCTGCGGTGGTGAAGCTCAAGGAAAGCTCATATACGTGAATTACGGACGGAAGGAAGACTATGACGAACTTGTCGATGCAGGTATGTTATATCCACTTTCCGCTTGTGTTCTCTCATGAAACGCCGGTTCAAGGTGTCGGCTTTAACGGAAAGATTGTGCTTGCTCGTTATGGCAAAATTTTTCGTGGACTAAAGGTATGTCCAAGTTGGTTTGACTGACGTAATTTAACGCAATGTGCCCAGGTCAAGAGAGCGCAGGAGCTCGGTGCTGCCGCCGTTCTGATCTACTCGGATCCACGGGATGATGGTACTGTTACCACCGAAAATGGATACCTACCGTGAGGCATGATTTAGCAGTGGCCTATCAAACACTCACAACATTCAAGGTACCCTCATGGACCCGCCCGTAACCCGACCTCTGTGCAAAGGGGCTCCGTCCAGTTCTTGTCGCTTTACCCGGGAGATCCTTCAACTCCAGGTTATCCTGCATATGAAAACACTACACGAGTCGAGGGCGGCAACAAGCCATCAATTCCCAGCTTACCCATCTCATGGGAAAATGCCAAGATCTTATTAGATCAAATCGTGGACGGTGAAGGAGGTCCGATTGTACGGCTTGTCAATGACGGTAGGACTCCGATGACATGACGCGAGTGATTGATTCAACGAGGTTGTGCTTACCAGTTGAGGAGAAGATCACACCCATTTGGAACACATTCGGTGTTATACCTGGTCATATTAAAGACGAAGTTGTTATACTCGGCAATCATCGTGATGGTGTGTGCCACGATCTATGAATGCAACGTGAATGGCTAACATGCATGTCCAGCCTGGGTAATGATGTACATACATATACTTGGTCAAGAAATACTAATCACGGCGCTTTCAGGTTTTGGGAGCTGCGGATCCCTCTTCGGGCACGGTCTCGGTTCAAGAGGCTATTCGTGGTTTTGGTACGTTGCTAAGAAGTGGCTGGAAACCCCTCCGGACAATTCTTATCGCTAGTTGGGATGGAGAGGAGGTGAGAATATCCTTACTCTCTAATCCGCGCTGAAACTACTTACTCTCCAAGTACGGATTAGTCGGTAGTACCGAATGGGGCGAGGATTTCACAGATTGGATTGGAGAGCATGCTGTCGCCTATATCAACCTCGGCAGGTTTCCTTCCTTGGTGACGCGAGACGGTGATTTACACCTTACCTTTTTATACAGACACATCCGTAAGTGGGTCGAAACTGCGTCCATCCGCGTCACCCCTCCTCGCCCATCTTCTGCGTAGAACTGCCGAACAAATACCACACCCAACTTCCGAGGGACGATCACTTTGGGATGCGCGCCTAGATGAGGGTGAACTTTTCGGAGAGAACCCGGATGTTAAAGCGGCTTTCGCACATGAGGAAATAAAGACAGCCACCGATAGTCTTGATGTGAGCCCCTTGGGATCTGGCAGTGACTACACGGTCTTCCTGCAGTACATTGGGGTGAGGATTGTCCAGAACTGTGAAATTCCAACTGACATCTGTCCAGATCGCTAGTTCTGATGCAGGGTTTTCTTCTACGCTGCATGATCCCGTGTACCATTACCATTCGATCTTCGACTCACAGCGCTGGCAAGAGGTGTATGGTGACCCTGGATTCTCTCGTCACGTGCGTTTCTGGATCACTAGGTTTCGCCAACTTAATAGTCTTTCTAGGTTGCAATTGCCAAGTACATTGGCCTCCAGATCCTCCGCCTTTCCGGTGACATCATCTTGCCCTTCAATACAACTCATTACTCCCTGGAGTTGCAGTCATACCTCGACAGGTATTTGTGTACGCAGCGACTTTGGATGATATCGTCACCTTTACTCTCTGTAGGGTGGAGGAACTCGCGGACACGTCATCGCTCAATGTCGATTTTACTTCTCTACGCCAGTCGATGCAGACTCTTCAAGCTGCCAGCGTGCGATTTGATGTTGAGAAAGCTGAGGCCGAGGTCAATCTCAGGAAGACACTCGGGAAACTGAAGAAAAGACAAAGGCTCCGACATAAAATCTGCCGAATTATATGCAATCTCCTCAAATGCATTGGTAGGGAGTGCAAGAGACATGACAAGGGTGAATTCCCGAGTTCCGTGTAAGCCGTTAATTTCATGTGGCGCTTGCACACCTGTTAATTGTCCCTCAGGTTTTCAAGGAGGCAATTATTGAAGGCAATCAAGCGTGTCCAGGCTGTCAATCGCAAGCTTATTGGATTTGAACGTGGCTTTATCTCGAAAGAAGGTATCAAAGACCGTGAATGGTATAAGCATCTTGGGGTAGCCCCAGGAAAGTGGCTAGGTGAGCTCCAGGACGCTCGATGTGTGATACCAAATTTACTGATGCTGTTGCAACAGGCTATGGTGCAACGACGTTGCCTGGGCTCACCGAAGCGATAACCATGGATAGAGACGCCATTGCGGCTGGTCGTGAGGTTGAAAGGTTGAAGTTTCTTATTGACGATTTGACCGAGAAACTCTCGGCATGAAAATTGAACCATTTTGCTCGCTGTGTGCCAGGAGAGTTGCGGCGTTATGCTTTGTGACGCCTGTTGTTATACGATGTTGGTCTTGTGTAATGCTTGCAGCCTGAGAGGGGTCTGTCTGCCACCTCGTTCACTAACATGGTGTCTCGCAATGCTGTTCTTCCGTATGCCCTGGACACACCGGGGGTAAATAAACTCAGGAATAAGCGCGTCGTGCTGGCGTCTGCTAGTCCACGCCGAAGCGATATTCTTCGAACGCTCGTAAGTGCCTACTCGAAACATGACACTGACACTATCTACGGTGATCCTTTTTCGTCATCGTTCGACAGGGTCTCACACCAGAGATCGTGCCCTCGACGTTCGCCGAGGACCTGGCACCGTCGTCGTTTGAGGACGTGCACGAGTATCCCGTTGCGACTGCGACGCACAAGGCGATGGAAGTGTACGAGCGGCTCGTGGTGCGTCTTGTCTATTGTCTTTCGGACTGAAGTGACACGTGGACGTGGTGGACAGCAAGAGAACCCAGATGATCCTCCGGATCTCGTTATCGGCGGTGCGCTGTTTCTCTCTGTCGTTGGATGAATGTGACCGATGGATGTTTTTATAGCGGACACGGTCGTTTTGACGCATGTGCTTCCGTCGGTGCATGGGACCGAGTTTGGAGCTGGGCAGGACTTGCTGGAGAAGCCACGCTCAAAGGAGGATCAGTTGAGAATGTTGATGGATTTGAATGGGAACGTATGTGAGGTCGTGACTGGCGTGTCGCTCGGTGCGTCGGTCGTCCTGGCTTTTCAAACCGGTTGCGACGTGTCTACAGTTTACCCTATCCTCACGGCCCCGGGGTATGCAACAAGGTAAAGTTCACGGTTTGTGGTTGGGTTGGACTCAATCGCGGACTGGGTAGGGTGATGGAGGAGCGGACGCTTGTCCACTTTGTGGATCATTCTGTGCGGCTCCTCCAAGCGTACGTCAATAACGGCGAAGGGTTTGACCGGGCTGGTGGGTTCGCGGTGCAGGTGCGTTCTGATTCCATCACGCTTTGATCCCCAATCACTTCCCCTCCTCTCATTGTCCAATGTTCATGCTACATGGACAGGGCGTCGGCAGCATTCTCATTCGCAAAATTGATGGGGATTACAACAACGTTGTTGGATTCCCCGCCGCGTCCTTTTTTAAATTTCTAGATACATTAACAAAGGAAGAGGAGGATTTCCTAGCGATATGATAGCATCATGTAAAACACTGCGTTGACTAATCGGGCTGTTGTGGAGCACTGCCACCACTCGAAGGGCCAAGCCACTTTGGCCACACACGCTTGCTTTCTCATTCCTCGCTTCATCTGGTTTAAAGTGCACTCAACCGTCTCTTTTTCTTGCTAACCTTGTCCTCAGGACATCACACACTAATCTTTTTGTCGTCCCTCAACATGTCCAGCGGATTCGCTGCCCTCATGGCGCTCAGCGCCTCGCAGACAAAGCAAGTGCAGAGTGCGGTCCAGACAGCACTCCAGCAGCGCCAACGGAACGAAGAACTCAGGCGCAAGAAACAGGAGGAGGAAGAACGCAAGGCCCGTGAGCAGGAGGCGAAGCTGCGCCAGAAGCGATTCGAGGATGAAAAGCGGCAGGGGGAGCTTGAGGCGAAGCGCGAGGTGGAGCGGGCACGACTTGTGGTAGAACAGGCACGCCGCGAGGAGGAGGCCCGGCAGGTGCTAATGTACGGCCCAAAGAAGGCGAAACAGGGACCTCGGTGGCCAATGTCGCAGTCGGCGATCAAGGACGAGTTGCGACGAAAGCGGGGGAGTGAGGACGACGAGGACTCGCGGTCAGGGTCCCCTGCGATGGCGCTGACGAGGGAGGAGAAGCGGCAGCGAAGGATGGAGGTGGAGTTGCGGCGCACGTATCAGCTCAAGCGGGCGGCGACGGGGTACGGCAAACATGGTCGACGGCTCCCGGGCGGGGCTATTGATGCCCCGTCTGCGCCCGCCTCTGACGCTACATCTGCGCAGTCGGTCAAAGCGCGGCTTGCTGCGATGCCCAATACGCTCACAAAGCTCAACGTGAACAAGCGGGATATCAGGACGATCGACGAGATTGTGCAGGACATTGCCAAGGCGAAGAGCACGACGCTTGATGGCGATGAGGCCCGCGAGTTCAATGACTGGTTCGGAAAAACGAAAAAGAAGGAGCCTTCTTCGCTTCCGAGCACACAGTCGAGTGCCTCGCTGGCATCGGGCTCGTCCTCGGGTGGGAATTCGCCGAGACAGGCTGGCACGCGTGAGTCCAGTGTTTCCGTCCGGCGTCCATCTATCATGGTCATATGCAGGTGGGACATCGCAACCGCTGGCCAAATCGCAGCCTCCCGTTGCCAGTGGCAAGATGTCATCCAGCCTGTCCAAGTCACCGTCGTCCTCGCAATCCCGATCGGCGCAGAGCACAAAGTTATCCACGTTGATGATCCCCAAGCACACGCCCATTGTCAAGTCCTCCCAGTCCAAGAGCCCTGTCTCGAAATCACATGCCACCACCACATCGGCTGGCGCACCTTCCCGATGGGGAAAGGCACCGTCCAGGAAGCGACCGCGGTCGCCCTCGCTCTCGCTTTCACCTCCGCCATTGAAGCGACGCGTGTCTGAGTCCGAGAACACGCTCGGCTCTGAGATCTGGAAGTTGTTCGGCAAGGACCGAAATTCATATGTCGCACGGGACGTGTTGAGCGATGACGAGGATATGGAGGCGGACATGAGTGCAGTGATGAGAGAAGAAATGCGCAGGTCTGTGTCCTTACCAAATGGTGTGAGAGACATCCCTCATCCTACTACAGCGCCCGACTCGCGAAACACGAGGACGAAATCGCGCTTGAGGAGGAGAAACGGCGCGAAGACGAGAAGCGCAGACGAAAGCGCGAACGCGAATTTCGCGAGAAACAGGGTATGTAGACCCTTTGGCCGCATTGCCACCACGTCCCTGCCCATGCTCTGCATCTCAATGCATCACAACACATTCCAGCGCTATCCCCATTTCACATGTTCTCCCTTGCAAGTTGCGTGCTTGTGCTGTTATCAGGTTGGTTCGTGGCACACAACTGTGTTCGCTCGTATTCGTCGTGTGTCTTGAATTTATCTAGATGCGACTAGGACTCTTACTATAAACGCATGCCACCGATTGGATTGGAACATAGTACCAAGACACCATACATTTTTATATCATTCTGTTCTCTGGCACACCCTGTATTCGCATATCCTCATGTTTGCTTGTCATACATACACCCACCAATGTCATCATGTCACTTTGCACACATAATTGCATTACATGAATAGATAAATACGAACGAGAGAAAAAAAGACCTGGTTCAACACTCGACGCACCGCTCACCTCCCGTCCTCTGCGCGGAATCGTTTGGCTTGATGGTGTCCTTGTCCCTGCATAAACGCTGGATTGAAGTGTCCTTGCATGCCATATCCGCCGCGTCCGGCGCTGCCAGGACCACTGGCCATCATTCCCATACCTATAAACGAATACATCCAAAGAGGACCTCCGTAAGAACAGCAGCGCGATAGCAAGGGAGAGGAAGTCAACTAAAAACTCATACCCATTCCGCTGCGCCCGCCCATCCCACCACCGCCACGCGGTCCTTGCGGGATCATCCCGCCCCGTCCACCGCCCACGAACCCGGTGCCCATGCCACCGCCGCCGCCGCCGAACCCGCCCATGCCCATGTTCCCCATGGCCATCGCGTTCATCATGCCCATGCCCGCCATGCCCATGGGTCCCATGTTGCCCATCATGTTGGGCATGCCACCCCGCATCATCCCACCACCCATCATACCCCCGCGTGGCATGCCACCGCCCATCATGCCGCCGCCGCCCATTTGGGGACCACCGCCGCGGTAGCCGCCGCCACCGCCACCGCGACCTATGGGACCGCCCACGGGCTGCATCGCCGCGCCTTGCTGCCGTTGCTCGCGCGGCGGGGGTTCTGTCCATCAAGCGCCGTCAGCATAGAGTTAGGACGCATGTATGCGCCTCGCTCACCCTTGGGGAGTGTCCGGAAAGGGTTCCCTTGCGAGGAGGACGTAAACGTCGCTGTTGCACGTCTATTTTGAAAGTCACTGCAGAACATGTGTGAGTTGCTTCAATAGACGAGACGAGACGCACTTGTTGTCAAACCACGTCTTGATGGCATTGGCATTCTCGAAACTGCCAAATTCTACATACGCGACTCTGCACCGCGACTTCAGACATGCAACGAAGACCATGTTGAATACGCACCCCTTGCTCTTGCCATTTACTTTATGTTCCGAGAAGGTAATGTCTCGATGGTCGATTGCAACCCCAACATTCAGGGCCACTTGACGCAAATCCTCAT
>JBBPNZ010000247.1:0-26454 GCA_038091195.1 Phylloporus rhodoxanthus | reverse complement strand
CTATCTTCGCTCATTCCCAACGTCAATGTCGTCTGCAGTCCTCCCAATGCGCCTCGCAACCCGTGCCCTCTCCGCCAGACACATACTCAGACCTCCCCGCTGCTTCAGGGCTGCCTCCACCTCAGCCGCCCACGAGAAAGACCCTCAACTGGGAGACTATCCCGACATTTGGCAAGACAGCCAGACGCTTCCTCCCAAAGGCTGGTGGGATCAGCAAATGCGGCGAAACTTTGGTGATCCCGTTCGTGCTCCAACGGACCATGTGACGCTACACGAAGCTGACCATATGCCTCCCAGGTTCCGGAATATGAAGAAGTTTTGTCTATGTGGGGCCCTGATGTCTCGGTTGTCCCGCCACGGACAGCCTTGTTCCAGTTTACCCTAGCTGCGTCCGCATTCATCGGCTTCGGCTTCCTCTGCAAATTTGTGTTGGTGCCAGAGAGACCAGCCGTGCCTCGGGAGTACCCGTATTCCGGTCTGGTCAAGGAACTTGGCGGGCTAGCGGAAAACAAGGTGTGTTTTAAAGAATGACAACTCCGGTCAACAGTTGACCATTCACCCAGGTGAGGGAAGAAAGCGAGGATGACCAAGATTAGGCTGTGTAGTCACCATTTTTTGCTACCTTTCAAGTCAAGGAATGCTCTCAGGTCCCCGAAAAATGGGGACCTGGGCTCGATCATTCATTGCACTCGCAT
The DNA here is from genome assembly GCA_038091195.1 of Phylloporus rhodoxanthus. NCBI lineage: Eukaryota > Fungi > Basidiomycota > Agaricomycetes > Boletales > Boletaceae > Phylloporus > Phylloporus rhodoxanthus. The sequence goes on along the minus strand of JBBPNZ010000247.1, from coordinate 25,759 downwards.
CTAGCCCAAAGGGGATACAGTTAGCTGAGCGCAGTCGTTGGAGATACCGTATCAGTCAAGAAATTATACATAAATAGACTATTATCATTCCAGTTGGTCAGCAGACGACAGATGTTCGGCAAGGCTATCTTCTCTTTTCTTTCCCGCAGCTGGTCGAGGGCGCAATTGAACTGAGAGAGGTCCTGATGGAACTAGGCTAGCTGTAAGACTCTCTCCATCATCTGTACTCTCCTCTCCAGTGGATGCGGCGTCTGCGTCCTTCTGCTTACCATCTGTCTTCTTCTGTGTGGTGGACTTCCCTCTTAGGCTTTTCTTTTTGTTTGCTGTCATGGTTTTGCGGCGTTTTTTCGATGGCGGCCTTGTTTCATCCTCGGCGACAAAATTACCATCTTGGGAAGGTACAAGCGACCCATTTTGGCCTTGTATTTTGGCCCGCTCTTTCCGAAAATCGGATACCACCTGTTGTAATCGCTTGCTAGCGTATGCTTGCCGTTTTCGAGGTGCGTATGATCCGGCCCCAGAATCTACTTGCAAGAAGGCATTTAGATTTCCTTGTCTATTTGCGGAAGTGACCTTGTGATCGTAATCAATTCATAAATCACACGAAATTTACTGTCGCTTCACCTGATTGCGCCGGCTCATTTTCTGGATTATCGGCAGAAGCAAATCGTCAACCTTGGTCTCGTTCCAGCCCAACTCCTCATGTAAGAAACTAATACATCATTGATCAGTATTTCCGCTCCTTCCAGTGAAAGCTACGCACTGTCGAAGTGCATCGAGGTCAGGCATCCCCCATTTGAAAGGCTCTTCGGACGAGTCGACGGTAGGATGATAATAGGCATCTCTCTTCGGGGCGTTCCGAGTTAGAACCAACGCTGACAGATTGAGGTGCTTACAACAAGGGGATTAGGCCATTCTGTCGGAAGATAAAGATCCCTGAACTTCTTCTTCTGCCGTCGGGCAAACGTTAGGTACAGCCACATGAAAAATCTAACGGACCCACAAATCGCTTTCTGAACTTGGTATTGCTATCTTCATCTCGGTCCCGTCCGCTCTGAACCTTTGTCCACCAATCCTTGAATTTGTGAAGGCCGTCTTCTCCAGGAAACTCTTTCATAAGCTCCATAGCCACAACCGGTCCAACTCCCGGCAGCCCCTCCACGTAATCGCTACCCAGTAGGTATGCTAAGCGGACGAGGGTGTCGCGGTCCAGGCCAAGTTCTCGAGCCAGATCCGACAGTAAAAAACATTCCACTGTCTTGGATTGATTAAACATATTCTTGTAGACTCTCATCCCCCCAAAGAGGAATACGTCGGAATCGTCGGTGATAATACCATCCACCAATCCCAAGGACACAAGCTCAGCACATTGTGCCTCTGCCTCCAATGGAGCAGTGATATATGGGATACCAAACAGGCGCAGCATAAGCTGGTACAGATCAGAATTGCCAAGACACAAAATACCAGCACGGGCACATACCATAATCTGGGAGATCATATGCTGTGTGACGTCTTCGGAATCACGAATCGCCGCTTTCTTCTGTCGATTCAGTTCCCTGATCTCTTCATCAATTTCATGCCTGACAGTGTCCAAGTCCTTTCCTTTTATCTGAGAGATGAACCGGGCAAACTCTCCCGCTTCTTTATGGGGATCCATCTCTTGCGCGGCATCCCAGCTCTCGTCCTTCTCTGCTTGACTTTCAACAGCGGGTGCAACTATTGTCGAGGGTTCACCGCTGGGAGAGGGAGATCGGGACCACTCAAAGACTGAGTGGTCACCGTCATCGTCTAGCGCGCGGACATCTTCAGCTGAGGCCGTCGGTATCGGAGATAACGCTCTAGGTAGATCAGCTGCCACGGGAGGGTCCAATTTCCGTGCGTAGTCCTTACGGTCTCCGTTCATGGCCGGAAGTGGATATAGTAGCGGAGGGAAAACACTACCCAAGGATGCAGAGGTGGCTGAAACCGCGACAATTTCTTCCATGTCGTCATCACCCTCTGACTCGGCGATATCGGCGAGATGTCTTTGAGGGGTTCCGCCATTGTCCGGAGACAGAGGTGGGGGCTTTGAGAGAGGGGACATCGGTGGCTCTTTTGGTGGCCTCACAGCAGCAATACGCTCTGTGCTATCTGTATTTGGGGATAGCACTGAAGGCGGGTATACACGAGGTAATAGCAGTGACGGTGTTCCAAATGACGATTCAGTAAATTGCTGGGCGTAACGTCCTGAAGCCCCGCGCGGAGGACCAGCACCTGCGATAGACAACGCTGTCTCAAGTCGGGACGGGGAAGCATACAAATCATTATCATCGTTGTCATATGTGAGACGTTCAGAAGGGGCCGTAGCTAGCGGATGGCTATCAAAAGACTCTTCGATCGATTGCCGTGGCTGGGGGATGCTCTGACCAGACAAAGGCATCGTTGAGTGCGATTTGGCTTGTTCCGAGCGTGCAGAGTCAAGCGAAGCCTGTATGGCCATAGCGAGTTCAGGATCTTCCTCATCGGACTCTGGAGGATGAAACCGAGGCAGTATATCCTCGTCATCCAAATCGAACAACGGCTGTGGCTTGACCTTTCGTTGTACCGGCCGAGTCGCTGAACCATTTTGCGACCGCCTGCTAATTGCAGAAAGGGCCATCGTTTGTTGGTACTTACGGAGGTCTGGATCAAATGGAACAGTAGTTGGTCTATCAAACTTTATCAGTACATTTCATAAACAAGCATTTGATGCCATACATGCTGACTTCCTCCATTTCCATGTCACTGTCACCGTCCTGTCCATGCGTTTCTTGGTCTATCTCGATCGGCTTTTCCCGTGTGCCTTCATCTCGGATCCCTAGAATCCAGCCACCATCCGCGCCTTCGTTCTTGATGAGGAGATACTCTCTATTGCGTTCACTAGCAATACGAACAGGAATGGTGATATGCGCCTTGCCGATACTATCTGTCGTCATGAGAAGCTGCTGTGTGAGCGCATTACGTTGTTTCAGGTTTTTGATCTGCTCCCTGGAAAAGTCCAACGGCGTAGTCGCCTTCCTCAACATATTTTGTAACCGCTTGTACGACGTCTGTCTCGATTTCAAGCGAAGATCGCCAACGATCTCGTACTGCACTTCCGTCGGCAGTTCTCGAAATGCGGGTGATGCGACATCAAAATCTTCTGGACGCATCTCTTCAATGAACGCGCGCAATTCTTCCTCCGTGGCTAAACGAGGATCGGGGGCATGCGTCCGTGTGGCTTTCGCAACTTGTTCCTCCATGTTGACCTCGGGCAGTTTGTACGGATCGTGGTCGTGAAACCGGCTCTTCTTCTTTGAGGACGGTGGTGAAACAGGGGGGTCTTTCTTCTTTGCGGGTGTCTTGGGCGCCGCGCCTGTGATATCTTCGAGATACACCAGGTTCTCATCGAGAACGACGGGCCCCGGAGGTGCCTTTTGTTTACCCTTGGACGAGGGACTAGCCTACATGAGTAGCGTGTTCAGATATCAAAGAGGCTGTGCGTACTGTGAAGCCTGGGCATGAACGAGCGCTTCACGCCTCATGTGTGCCGCCAGAAGCCTCTCTGCGACCTTGGCGTAGCTCGCAACCGCCCCACTCTTCTTCTTCTTGCGCTCGGACTGATTGAGAAAAACGACGTTAGCGAATGTATCGAGTAGACATGAGAACGCGTACGATCGTGTTTCGCTTCAGTGCTGGCGCACCGCCATCAAAGACGAACACGGGACGGATGCCATAGAACAGGAGCTTGCAGATGCGGCGAAGGAAGCCCAGGACGTGCGCATTCACGAGTCCATGACCCTCCTTGTCGCGCATTGTGGCCTGAAATTGGTACATCCATATGCTCGAGTCGATGGCGAGAGCCTTTCCCTCGACGGTTTCGAGTCTTTGGAGGTCGCCTGAGTGTGATATATCGATACGATGTATGGCACACGTACGGAACTGGACGGCCCACGGGTTCGAGGAGGCTCCAGAGCGACTTGACACCCATTAGCTCTGGCACAAGATGTTTATTGTCATTGGAACTTGATGACAAAGTCGCATCTCATGTTTCTCCGCAACTGATGATAATGACTGATGGTGACTAGTAACTGACTGACCGAGTATGATACGACAATGCAGAAATTAAACTGAGATGAGCGCTGAAAGTCCATGGCACCGAAAACAGTAAACATCATTGTACCAGGCGAGAACGAGTAATCAAGGTCATGAAAACTTGGAACCGAAAATCAAGGCCATACGGGCGTTCAGTGTTTCAGGCTGTCGCGAGGATGGTCGGGCGTGTCTACAGGGCGTGGTCCAGCCGGGGATCCCTGGCCAGCAGAGCTGTTGCGCGACGAGTGATTGCCAGGCCGAGATTGACCACCGATAGCACCAGGCGGCCGCAAGTCTTCCATGGCGCCAGGTGAGAACCGTGCGTCAAATCCACCTGTCATCTGCATTCCCATACCCCCCATTCCTCCCATCATACCCATACCACCACCCAAACCACCCATCGGCACACCTGGACTCATCATTGGCATTCCCATCATTGACATCCGAGGATCGAAGCCCATCCCACCTCCCGTCATCATGGGAGTCAAAGGTGACGGACCACGCATACCATCGCCGCCAGTCGAGAACGCCATCATGGCTTGTTGATACGCTGCCTGCGCCGCTTGCTGTGCTGCAAACATATACGGTTGGCCACCGTAACCAGACATCATGTTTGGATATCCCATGAACCCTCCAGTCATCATTGGGTTACCCGGTGGCATCATGGAGCCCGCTCCAGTCATCATCGGATTCATGGGCATCATCGAGTTCATCATTGGATTCCCCATCATGGGGTTCATGCCCATTGGGAATTGACCGCCGAACATGCCAGACTGCGCCATCTCTAATTGCTGACGCTGGAAATCGTCTAATTTCCGCTGGCGGTCTTCAGCAAGCCTTTTCTCTCGTTCGCGTTCCGTCAAGGCCGCACCGACTCCGCCTTCACGCTTGCGTTCGCGTTCATGCGCTGTGATTGCGCCAAGAAGACCAGTTTGAGGCGGTGGAGGTTTGTTTGGAACATTGATCAAGGATGCACCAGTCTCGCGCGCATGTTCTTCTTGCCGTTTTGCAGAGCGGTCTTGCTTATCCTGCATGCCTGCAGAGAGTAAACCATGTGGCGTGAATGCTTTGGTCAGGCTGTGGGATGCGGGCTCGAGCTGTATAAATGTGTCCCTCTGCGGTAGGGGCGGGGCCTCCGGAGGCAACTGATACGTTCCAGGTTGGCGGCTGGAATCAAGTACTTGGGTCCAAATACTCTGCCTAGAGGGCGCCAGTTGAAAATCGGAAAGATGGCGGGGTGGAGCGGTATCATCAGGAGTCCGCGGACGTTGATCGCTGACGAACCGTCGTTGAGGAGGCACGCTGAATAAGTCGTCATGAGTGCCAGGTGCAACTAATCACATTCATGAGCTTATGATCATGGAATGAAGGCTAATACTCACCCTGCGTTTGTGGTCTCGGGACAGGCGGAAGGCCACGCGGGTGTCGCAGTTGGGCGTACGGGTTGGCATCAGTAGCAGTTGCGACCTCGGCTGGCGACTGTGTACGACTTTGCGGACGAAGAGGTCGAATCGGCGTGCCACCGACAGGCGCGGGTGCGGAGCTAGGTGCTTGAACAGACACTTGAGAAGGCCGTTTGCTGCCAGTAGTGGAGGGCTCATCATCAGAATCGGCATCCTCTTCCTCTTCCTCTTCCTCTTCTTCCTCTTCCTCCTCTTCATCACTCGTTTCGTTCCAACCTGACACTCTTGCGGCTGACCCACGCTTCCCGTTCGTTCTCCCAGGCCTATGAACGGCAGCCTGATGTGCGGCTTGCTGTGCCTGTAATCTTGCCTTGCGCTGCACAGCCTGCTTGGAGGGCGCGAAGGTCGACTTGTACTGCCCAGCATTGTCCGAGACCTCAGAAATTGTCGAATTCTCCACTTGTAGGGGAGATTGGGTGCGTGGAGATGGCGACTGTATAGGGAATCTGCTTGCCGTGGATCGTTCTCGTCCTGGGGGTGCAGGTGCGACAGGTGTGTCAGTGTCCAAGAACGACAGGGCGGCAAGCGCATCCACGTCCTCGTCACCCAGTTGAACCTTGTTCAACGATGGGGCAGCTTCGACTTGAGCACGGTCGGACATGGAGTCAGTGTCGCTGTCAGCCACCTTGTGAGGATGTTGCTCGGGCGAAGAAACTGATGTGGCATCCAGATTTGGTACTCGGTTACCCGTCAAAGCACGTGCACCGGATGGCTTGCGGCCAAGCGCAACCCGCGAGCCGGTAAGCGACGGTTCTGAGACCACGCCACCTCGTGAAGGTTGAGGGGGTGCACCTGGCAGAGGTGCGTTTGTTGACCAATTAGGCTCTGATAGAGAAGTCGAGTCAGATTTTTCGGAGATAGTGGTGGGTACACGGCGTGGGGGCTGAGGTTTTTCGTCTAGTTGCTGCATGTAGAAAAGGGCGTCTGTAAATACGCTCTGAGGATCTACCGCTGGAGTAGGTTTCAAAGCAGGAATTAACGATGCAGGCGGCGGAAAGGGCTTATCCGGAACAGGGGGAACTCTGCTTGATGGGTTGCGCAAGAGCGACTTTGGGGGCAAAAAGGGTTGAGTGGCCTGCCGAACTTGAATAGAGGGTAGGTCCTTTTCAAATGAATGGGGGGACGTCAGAATTGAGAATGTTGGCGAGCTAGCAGGAGACTTTGATGACCTCTCCGGTGAGCTGGGAGATCCAGGTGAATGGTACGACGGCGCTTGGTTTCCAGGAGTAGGTGAGCGAAGTGACAAACTTGAATTCGTTGAGAACGAAGGTGACTCAGGCGATGATAGTGGTGAAAATGGCAACTTAACGCCAGCGATTTCTGTAACAATAATTCCACCAGAACCAGGCATCTCCAATGATTTTGTCACATTCTCCGTATTTGGCGACAGCTTCGAGTCGGGACGAGAACTGGTACCCTTTCCGAAAGAATCCCCACTGGGCTTGCGAGACGTTGCACTCGTTGGAGGGGGACTCGACACAACAGGGCGGTCGAGTATCGAGCCACCCTCCTCGCTCCCGTGTATGATGGAGGCAAGGCCCGCCACAGTCTTGGCGAGTGGCTCGTCTTCTTCTGACTCTGACACATGCGGGCCAGTGCCGAAAGACTGGTCGGCTGAAGGGCCTAGCACACGGGACAAGTCGGTGGAAGTCTCACGAGCACTGTTCAATTCCGTAATGGGTGTCAGTGCACGACCAATAACCGAGTCGACAGAGCGAGATTGAGCCTGCGCCTGAGAAGAACCATCAAGTTCGAGAGAAGGTAATTGTGGAGGTTGCATAGGTTGCTCAAGGGTCTGGGTAGCTGGCGGTGTATGCTGAGGAGTTCCTGTTCCCAAGGACAAAGGAGGTAGGGCAGGCGGTGTATCCAGTTGTGATTGAGGGTCAATGCGAGGCATTCGCTCGCGTAATACATTCAACAAACGCGAGCGAATGGTCGAAGTGTGGTCATCCCTTGGATCCATTGATTCTGCCAGTTCTCTGTCCAGGAAGAGAAGCTTTGACCACATGTCAGACGGAAACTACGAAAGCTAGGAAGGCCCTTACATCTCGAGAAGGCCCGACAGGATAAGCGAACATCATTGATAGTGGATCTCGGGGATCCCATGTGTAGGATTTGGGTCGCCCATAGAGTTCAAAGGTATCATGAATCGCTGAGGCCCGAATCAGCAGGAAAATGGACATGAAGCGAGGACACACACCGACAAGCCACTTCAGCATCTCCGATGCTTGTGTGTTTCCAGTCTCAAACTCTGGCATGACAAGTAACCAACACTCCCGACCTTTCATACCACCAGCCGTCTCCTCATCGCCAAGCAAGCCTTCCAGCTTCATCAGCGTGCTTCGATTGATTAGCTCTGGGCGTTCAGGATACACTGCGAACGCCTGAGTCACGTGCTTGAGAGTCAGTAAAGCTTTCTTCCTGTCCTTCAGTTTCGGTGAAGTGAAAAGTGACAAAAGAGGGTGCGGTGGTAAATCCTCACTCTGCTCCCGCAAGAAGAGAGTAGACATGCGTTTCTTGCGGGCCATACTTGATGCGCCAGGATGCACGGCATCACTATGTGGTGTACCATGAGCCTCGGATGGTGATCCGGCAGAGACGACCATCCACATCCGTTTCCAGTCAGTTTGCCCGGCAACACGAATGCGCACCCAACCTTCCATACGTCCACGGTGTAGCGTCGAGGGCGTGTCCTTGCCTGTGAAAACGATTTCGTTACTTGACAATGCCGATCAAAAGTGTGCCGCACCATCGGGTAAAGTTATCCGTATCAAATGAGCCGTGTATATCTCTTCAAGTCGCGATTTTTCCCAAGCGCAAAGACGGAGTGCGGTTGCCCATGATATCAAAGCAGGGGTAGATGGACAACTGAATAGCAAGAGATTCGAACCAGCAGTGTTGAGGGTGAGTACATTTGTGAATTTTTTCTGTGGTTGGCCATCGGTAGCAGGAACAGTGATGGAGCCAAGAACTTGCACAAACTGCGATTGCAGTTACTAATCAGCTGCGTAGGGATGATAAGGAGGAACGCACGGCATCCGTAGTGTTGAGGTAAGTTGGGGGGACCTCTCTGCCTTGTTTATTTGCTTCTTCCACCTCACGCATGTCCCATATGCTGAGGGTTGTTCCACCGAGCTGTGCCCAGACGTCGATCCAGCCTTCGTCCTTGAGTGGCCTTTGGCCATCTGGCTGCCTCTCGAGGCGCTTTACGAGAGGGCCAGAAAAGTACACCTTGCGGGCGTGGGCAAGGGTCAACTGGACGACAGAGCGAATTTCTGGGTGTAGTGGGGTCTGTCCACCTGCCAAGGATGTCCTACGGGCGGTAGTTGGCTGCTGTGGGTACAGGAGGTCGGAAAGGGTTCTCGCTGGGCCGAGAGATTTTGATTGGCCCATCTGGGGTGCAGGAGCACCAGAGTCAGCTGATGGGGAGTGGTCTGGAGGTCGAGCGGAGGGTGTGGCGGTCGGAGAGGGTTCTTGGTGGGGTTCTTGATGGGGCTTGCTGCGAAATGAGAAAAAGGAAGAAGTGCGTGCATGAGTGTTAGATGAGGGTGGCATGGTCCGTGGCTGGCCGTTGTCGTCGTTTGCGATATCCTGCGAGGGCGCAGAGGTGCCGTTTGCGGGTGGTGCTGCAAAGTCGTGTATGTCTACGTTCCTGCCCGGGGTGGTCTGTCTAAGTTGCTGGAGTGCCGCTGGGGATATAAAACCGCGATTGCGGCTGTCCCACTGCGGACTCGATGAAGTCGTGAGTGAGGAGGTCATTGTCAAAGCTTCAACCTGGATCGGCCAGCCCCGACGGGTGGCGGCACTGTTACTACCACACTCATATCCGACCATGGCCGAATCGCACATCCAACCTGATTAAGCCTTATTTTACTGACAGGATGACACTGACAGCCCTTTTGTCGATTGATCGTGACTTTGCTCGAAAAAATTCCAAGGCGGTGTTGATCGGACCCGGATTCTTACGCGATACATAGATAGGTATGGTCTGACCTACAAGTCCCGAAGTTCGACTCGTGGCCGTGGATGCTCGTAGCCATCAAATCCAAGCGACTTTTGTACCACGTCATCTGCCGCGTCTGGTTCAAGATGCCCTCGAGCGTTTCGACGAGCTCTGACGTCTGTGTTAGCAGGAACACTACGCATTGGACGAGGTGGACAACTACCTGAAAAATGTATAGCTCAGCACAACGTCGTCTATATTCCGACATGATGGATCATCTAGCATATCTTTGTCGATGAAAAAGAGAAGAGGCATGTCGACTTCTTCGGCCGCGAGGAGCTTTTGCTCCTCGAAACAGAAGCACTCTACCTTGGAAAAGTATGGTGCAACCTGAGAAGCAGACATAAATCATCAGTGCGCCCTGGTATTGAAAAAGGTAGTTATAACATACCCGGTCGGGAGTCACATTGTAAGTTGCAATTCCGATAACGTCCCTTTTGCTTTCGTTTTTTGCTTTGTAGAAAGCCAAGCTAGATTCACCCGGTAGGACGTCAACGTATTTTTGCTGGGGAAAGAATTTCCAAGGCAATGTTTCCGAACGGTCTGCATTGAAGTGCACGCGAATACGCCGCGCTCCTTCGGCGGGTACCAGACGGGAGGGGTTAAAACGATCGGACGATGTAGAGATGACTGACGGTGTTCCAGCAAACCCAGTGGCTGCACAGAACATGCGGTAAAGCGGAACAGCTGCATATGTTACGCCGACTCCCAGGATAATCTATGGACGAGGATATAAATCGAAAAGATGGGGCGAGATTCGAGTAACCGTACGGTGGCAGTACTGTACATGAGCAGGTTGCGATTACGGGTTGCATGGAGCCTGCGACGGGCCTGGTGGTGGCGAACAAAGCGGAAATCGGGCGGGGGTGGAGAGGTGGAGATGGGCGCACGCAGAGTTGGACGGACGAGACGGAGTCGCTGCATGTTCCAAGCGTATGTCACACGTGATCTACACTCTTGTACCAAACCCTCATGTCCGAGACATCCAAGCAGCAAGACACCAAGCTCAAAGGTTCATCCCAAGACTTGGCGCTGGAGCAGTTGCTATCCAAAGAGGCGTCGGCGTTCCAACGCGAGGTCGAAGTAGAGCGGATACTCGCAGCATTCAAGCTAAAGTCAGTCCTGCAACCCACGCAGTCAGCACTGTCTGACAATACTTCAAAGTCCATACAATATCCTCAACATCGATGACACCGCAAAGCCGGAGGATATAAAGCGCAAATATCGGCAGTTATCTCTCTGTAAGCACACTCCCCTTCTCTTGAATTATGTGATTGTATCAAGAGCATGCTGACGGAATATGATTGCTCACCGCCCAAACTCACATGCCATCACATCGTCCGTTGCCACATGAATTCGTACGTTTTTCTATGCACAGTCATCCATCCTGACAAGACCCCCCACCCGCGTGCTCCAGATGCGTTCGACATACTGAAAAAGGTACGCTGCTCACCATACACTCGTTCGCTGATCACAGCGCTCAACTTGTATACCTGCAGGCCGAGGCTGAGCTCTCCGACACTAACAAACGGACGGAGCTGGACGCGACGATCGCGGCAGCCCGCTCAACTCTCCTGCGCGCCCTATCCCTACCCACAAACATCACTGACGACGATCCACGCCTAAAGAATCTAGCCGACGATCCAAAGATGAAGTCTCAGGGCCTGACGACGCCATGGAGGATCATGCTCAAAGAAAAAATCAAAGAGGTACTGATCGAAGAGGAACTCCGGAGAAGGAAGTAAGTCGGTAGCCTATCTGTACGCGATCGACACGCTGACATCAATCAGGGCGATAAAGATGAATCTCGCCAACGAAGGTTTGGAGGCCCGCAAAAAGGAAGAGGAGGTGGCCGCCAAGAAACGCAAAGCCGAGGAGGACAAAGCATGGGAAGGTACATTTTCTTTCTGCACTCCACCTTTATGAGCTTATTAATCTCTGTTTGGATGTGATCTCGTGGTTAGAGTCGAGAGAGTCTCGCGTGGGCAGCTGGCGTTCATTTAGCAGCAGTTCGAAGAAGAAGAAGAAGAACAATGGTGCAATCCTTGGATGAGGTGTGTTTGGCTGTTTGAGTAAAGGGTTGGATTTTAATGTGGAACGTGTGTAGAGCTAATTACCCCTAGTAAAAATTGATGAGCCACCTTAACATTCATATCGTTCAGTCAATTAGTGCCACGGATCTCACATTAGCCCATGTGACATCTCACTCATGATAGTGAAAATTAGGGGTTTCGCATCTATCATTCATCGATGAGTATGTCAGCTCAAGGGACCGTATGCGCTATAAGAATCACACCGACAAAGGAAAAAAAAAGGTGAAAGATTCGAAGAGCATCCAAGCGATAAGAGGTGGTGTTATCCGTCGTACTCTCATCTGCAACAAGATCATCGGGCAGGTCATTCTACATCCAAAGCCAAAGTGTGAAGCATACAGCTTGGTACGAGATCCAATGTCCACAGACCCTCGGCGGCAGCAAATGTGCTCCTACTTTACATCTCTCCTGCATCTTCCGTGAGCTCCAAATTTTGTATGACAAATGCATTCGTAGTATTTACCTCGGCACGCACATCCCTCGGTTGTGTGTTTTCTCAAGAATTTGTCATGGTTGGAAAGGTGTTTCGGAATGAACAGTTACGCTAAACAAAAAGTCTGACTCTAGTCAGAAATATCAATCACATCATCCTGGTCCACTGCCTTTCTTTTGGGAGCACGTCTCCGGACAAGATCGAGGGGTTTGGCCATGCTGTGACCTCCCGTGGCTTCGTCTTCCGATGACGAGATAACAATCAACGATGGATCACGGGGAAGGCGACGACCCGACGATTGCGTAGACTGTGGCATGGGTGTTTCCGCTGACCCACTTAATGACGACGTACTGGTGGCCCTTTTCGTGCTACTTTGCATTCTCGTGTTGAGTTCAGCACCGGAAGGGGACACGAAACGTATAGCTAAAGGTTTCGTACCCGAAGCCAAACCAGACGGTGCCTTCTTGCCTGCTTCTCTCGGACGATTGTGCGACGTCGCGGCCTCTGCGATGGTCTCTTTGCCCTTGCCCTTTCCTTTGCTGTTGGCCCCCGTGGCTAGAGCATTTTGTTCAATCATCCCTACCTGTTCCAGGAACGATTCATCCACTTCCATATCGAACGAAATGTCGTCGAAAGGGTCAGGAGACGGGGTCCGTTTTTCAGACGGAATGACGTGCTTAGGCTGAGCAGAAGGCGGTGGCCCTGTGGATGTAGTATCGTGTTTCTTGGCCAGCAGATTGGACGATTCTGTATCATCGATGTCCCAAGTGATGTCGAAATCGGGATCCACAGAAGAGGCAGGGCGGGGGGAAAGGCCGATGTCGGGAATGGGCTTGGATTCAGAGGAGCGGGCGGTGAAGTAAGAAGACGTCTTTATCGAGGAAGGAGCAGATAGGTCATCTAGAGACGAAGATGCGACCGTTGTATCAAGACGCAAGTTCAAGGCTGGCTGGGTATCTGAGCTAATGTCAGGCTTTCCTCTCGATGTCGAAGCAGGCGGCGCCTGCTGATTCCTTTGAACGTCGATCGCCTCGTCCAGTCGCATGAATGTCTCGCGCAAGACATCGGGGTCCACTCCGTCATCTACATACATATCATCGTAATCGGTAGGCGGTGACTGCGGTTGCATTGCGGGCGGAGCCTGATGTTGGCGTGTAGGCTGGTGTGATGGTGGTGGGGCGGGCGGGTTTTCCTGTGGCTGAACGATGGCTGCCTCGGGTGGATCCGGACGTCTGTGAGGAAGTGAACTTGTTGATGAGACATGGCGACGGTGATTGCATTCATACCCTAATCGTCTCCTGAGAGAACTCAGAAAAACTTGTTCGCTATTGATGTCGTGATCTTCCGTCCTGTAACCCTTAAGCACGACGTTGGCAGGCTCGAGAAATGCGATGCCGTTCCGTATGGGAGTAGATCTGAGAAGCATCTACAAAAGCGATGTGAGTAGGCATGGTAGGGTTCAAAAAGCACGCACTTTATATCCGAGCGGAGTTGTGCCCAGCTCCAACTGGTGGAGGGACCTAAACTCGATGGCCCTAAAGGTTGTTAACCCATCGGAGAGCTCTAATCTGAGCATACCACGCGGGAACCTGGGAATAGGCCCCTCGTCATCGTCCGGAGGCTGTTCCGCATTCTCGTCATGTGCTAGGCCTAGGTCTGCTCGATCGAGACGGGTCTGATGAGTGTTCAAAAGGCTAAATGCGGAATGGGCGATTTCTGTTATGCTCTTGATTTCGACGAGCAGTGGCGTCGGGCCGCTTGTCTTTTTCTGACGCGGCGCACGACGAGCGGGTCGGCGAGCAGTTTGGGCGGGGGTGGAAGCAACCAGAAGAGGATCTATACCAGATCCTGGCAAAGTCGAGTCTGCGAGATTAGACTGAAGGAGCTGTGCCTCAACGTGTTGGATGAACTGGTCAAAGTCTCTGTCTGGATCGAGGCCAAACTCGGACGCGACCCAATCTGCGCAGTCTGCGAGCCATTCCTGGCGGGGTCGTTGGCTGGCGCGACGAGGAGTTTGGCGCGCACTTACCTGGTCGATGGTTGGTTTCTGGTAGTTGTGCGCAATCCACGCTTTGACGCGCTGATGGGCGGGCATGAAGAGAGCGCGACCGGTCACGTGTTCTCTGGTGTGTATGTTGCGGACCATGATGTCGTGTCAGCGTCTCCCCGTGCCAGACATTGCACGGACCCTCGACGGCTACCTCCGCTCCGTGCAGCCCGTCCTCCTCGCTGACGAGCACAGCGGCGGGCCCCCCTTTGCCGCCACCTACGCCAGACAGCAGGCACTCGTCAAATCCTTTCTCGATGGTCACGCAGTCCGTGCACAGGCGCGTCTCCGCGCACTCGACAAAGTCTCTCCGCACAACTGGCTCGACGACAACTTTTGGATGAAAAAAGCCTATCTCGAGTGGAGAGCTCCCCTCCCTGTGAACTCCAACTGGTGGCTCACCTTTATAAATGACCCCAATATCCCACCAGAGGTAGTCACGAACCGTGCTGCCAGAATCACCCCCTGGCAAGTCAGGAGAGCAGCCTGTCTTGTGCATGGCATTCTCGACTTTAAACACCGCATGCACTCGTACGTATTTCCTCCATGTCCATTTCTCCTGCTTATCCTTTGCGCGGGAACAGCCAGGACCTCTATCCCGATGCCACTCGGATAGGTATTGACGTGCCTCCTGTTCTCGCCTTTGCTTATACACAACCCATCAGGCCTGTGGCTGAGACATGGCACCTCACGGATATTCAACCTCTGCCGTGTACCTCAACATTCATCTGACGAGCTTAGCCCACCCACGTCTCCCTCCTCACCGTGGGCATCCACAATCACTGTCCTAGCACATGACTATTACTACGCACTCCGCGTTGAAGATCCTGACACTGGTACACCCTTGCATGTTGACGAAATTGAACAGGGTATGAGGGCAGTTGTAACCGATGTCCACCGACGCCAGCGCGACGGTGAACTACCTGTAGAGATCGGCGTCCTCACGGCGGATAATAGAGATGAATGGGCCCAAGTAAGAATCCATATCTTCCCTGTATTCTCGTTGTATTTTGATGTTGCTTGCACAACAGAATTATTCAACGCTGCTTTCTATTTCTCCACGAAACAAGCATTCATTTGATGCTATTCACCAATCTCTTTTTGCAGTTTCTCTGGACCATTGGCCCGCACCTTCTGTACCTGCAGATCAAAGAGATGAGAATCTTCCTCTCACTTTCAGCATCAATCAACAGGTTCCCGATTTGATTCCCGCTTTTCAGTCGTCCCGGTCTTCGTTAACAGTGCCTTCCGATCTCTTGTCTCATCAATGTACTATTCGTTGCTCACCTTCAGCAGTCAATCGCTTCTTTGACAAGCCTCTGTCTCTCATCGTCGAACCTAGCACACGAGCAGGTGCCATGGGTGAACATTCCCCGGTAGACGCATTGATCCCTAGCGTGCTTTGTGAATGGGCACTCGCTGGCGCCAGTGGGGCAAGCACCCGCGGAGGTCTGGCTAATGTCTCGTTCGACAACATCCACCAAGAAGGCAACCTGGAAGGTCTAGATGCTGGATCAGGCTCGCGTTGGACACCGCTCAATTTCGTCTCATCGCCGTCGATACAGATCGCAATTGAAAATGCGAAGCAGAACGCACGGACGCTTGTCTCGAATTCGGATCACCAAGTATCTTACTTCGAGTGGGGAAGTGAGGAGATGAAGCGAGTGTGTAAGTCTTGCGGCCTTTGAGTGCATGCTTCATCAGGACTCATCGTACCTCTGGTAACAGCGTCATATTCGCCCGATGCGTTTGTCCAGCTTGCTCTCCAGCTTGCATACTTCAGAATCCATCAGCGCCCAACTCCTGTGTACGAAACAGCACTCACCCGAACATTCGAACACGGTCGTACGGAGACGATACGCTCCTTTACGGCGGAGAGTTACGCATTCCTCCAGGCGTCCGCAGGGTGGGAGGGGAAAAATGTGGACCAGACTCGGAGCGAAGTGAGTATCGTCGCTAGTGATGTAAGACAACGTTGACGCCAACGTTTTCTTGTAACGAAAACCATCTGACTCTGCACTCAATGGTTGTCCTGATGCGCTCACGTTGATCTATGTTCTTATACGATACGTTGTGTATCACAGCTACCGTCTCGTCTCTATCCTCTCCTCGAGTCCGCCCTCAAAGTTCATTCTTCACTTACTCGTTCAGCGATGATGGGTCGCGGGGTCGACCGACATCTTCTTGGCTTGCGATGTATCCTCAGTGATGAATGGGCATGGCTTGATGATATCACCGAGACCTCGTCCGTTGTTGGCCAAGATACCTCTTTTCAAGGTACCATTACGCGCGGAAAGGCAACGTGCCAACTTGTCTCAGACTCGGAAACAAGTGTTCCTCTGTTTGAGGATCCTATTTTCAAGAGAAGCCAAGAATGGCGTCTGTCGACCAGTGGTCTGAGTGAAGGGTGGTGGTTCAGGGGAACTGGGTGAGTACGGGTATCAACATATCTTTCAATTGTGATGAGGGGTTCTTTTTCGTATCACTTTCCACTGCACTCCTCAAGCAATACCACTTACCCTGCGTTATTGACAATGAATGCTCTCTAGTTTTGGATCGTTATATGAAGACGGATATGGAATAAACTGTGAGCCCATCTGCTCATCTCCTCGTTACTGTCGTTAACCACACCGAACTCATCATGTGGCTTGTTTGCTGCGACGCCTTCAATTTATATCATAGATCTCATTGCCCCACACGTTGTCAAATTTTGCGTCGAATCGAAACACTCCTGTCCGACGACGTCCACCCGCGTCTTTATGGAACACGTCGCAGACGCCCTTCGAGACATGAGGGAGATCTGTCTTTCAGTGAAAAAAGGTGGCCAGGAAGGTGAATTCCCATCCACAGATACCAAGCCTGCCGACATACAATCCGCGGGTGCGGACGAGTCGCCGAGCACGCGACAGGATTCTGTTCTCGCGCGACCGCGGCTCTGAGACTGCAGCATCAATTGACACTAGGCAACCGGACGCCTTGGTAGAACGTACAGTCGTAGAAGCGTTACCTGCAACCGAGATGGTAACTTGAATCACCGCTCATTCATTAGACACCGCAAAATCCTTTACTGATATTCCATTATTTTTATCCCTCCAAGATACAAGTTATGGCGACTAGGTCATATACACAACAATATTTCACCCAGGCGCCTGTCCGCATCATTCCATTTTCCAATGGTAATCTTATCTGAAGTTGGTGAGCAGATAACATAAAGCCTGAATCGGTAATGGAATGCGAATCAAACAACGATGACGCTCTGATTCACTGCATAGTTGCCAATGCCTTGTGGTGCTGGCTTTATTGGCGCAAGGCCGGTGATGTCGCCCAGACCATTCAAGGACCTCTATAGGCAGTAAGGACCTGGTCAAAGTCATCGAGTAAAACGACAATCGCATACTTGGGAGGTACTTGTCAGACTCAAAGAAGCCTCATGCATCGGACGCGACTTTGGCCATCGCGTTGGTCATCGACTTCTGATATGGGAGTATTGCGGCAGGCTGGGAATTAAATGTCGAGGAAAATCACAACATACGTGCCTATTGAAGATAAGCCTAGCATCGGCTGCGCATGGCCGGCTCAAGGCAACGTTTTACGCTGTTGGGATATTCAAACTTGAAGGGACCAACACCTGGGCTGGGCCAACAAGAGAAGCCGAGAGTCCGCATTGGCGGATAGGAAGGGTGGGCCATCGAGTGAAACATCGCTTCCTACTACTGGAATCGTTCATAGGCGCACTCGTCGGTGGTCCTAGTTTGCTCGAGCGTTTTGTTGCATTCTCAAGGCTATACAGTCCTTGGACGCCATTGATGATTTCAACATCTCAACGGAGCCACCACGCCGTAACTTGCGATTGGTATACCTTGCCCATGGATAAATGAAAACAATTGACATCTCCCACCATGTTACTCTGAAGATGTCGCGGTATCTGATCCCAGTTGATCAGGCGGTGGGCCGCATGCTATTGGGAGGCGGATCAAGTTGTGCACCACGCGACATCACTGCTCAATCCCGGAAGGAAAGAATATTATCAAAAGTTCGATACGCCGGTAGGACGAGTGCAACTAGTACCACGAGGTCAGCCCACATATGAACGAGGGATCGGGAAAAACAAATCCGCGTGACGCACGGCACGATCGAGTCACCCACAGGTGAACCCAAAGCAGGCACGCCACGCACTGCACAAGACGAAACATGAGCGGGGTGCAGTCCAAGACCGATTCTTGGAAAGGCATCGGACAAGCTTGCAGCCCGACATAGGTTGCGCATTGCTGGACTCGGGATGGCAACCAGCTTTACATTTCCGAAACATTTCCGTCTGATTGATCGCGACATATGGATAGTTTGGTAATCAAGCAATTCTGCCAGCGCACACATACCATGGTAACAACAGTCGTTAGTTGCCAACTCAAGGTGAAGACTGGATCATCGAGGTTTGTTGTATGCATCAACGGATCATGCAGGTCAATGATTAGTTTGGAACTTGAACGCGGTGTACTTGTCGATGTGGGAGATGCTCCGTGTCTGGCCAGTACCAGTAGGGAAGCGCTGATACAACACACATTCGTGATATTCCAGAAAAATTAACCCATGAAAAAAACATAGTCGTGCAAAAAAGTGCTGAATAGACGTGACTTGAAACCCACTGCGGAGCTATGGCTTTGTGGAGATCTTTCTCGACAGGCTCCTCAGGCGCTCCGCGTTTAGCTTCCTCCGTGCAATATCATTTTCTACGGTCTGACTGTTTCTCAAGATGCCAGCATTGGCCTTAGGTGCGACAGTGTAGTTGCCCAGGTCTCTTTGTGGAATCATGACAGCGTTCTTCCTGATGCGGTTCTTCTCGCCCTCCTTTGCACGTGCGAGGATGGCAGTGAGACGCTCATTGGCACGTTCATTGGTATCTTCCTGTGCCGTGGGAACAACACGGTCGCGATAAGAGGCACTACGTTTAATAATGGGGCGAGACCATGTGGAGACGAGGTCGTTGGCAATGCGCTGCATGTCGGGGTGCACGCGTTTGCACTTTGTGTAGAATAGGACGATGCGACCGAGCCCAGATTCTTTGAGGACGGGACTATCGATAAACTCCATTTTCTTGAGGATTGGGAAGAAGTCACGCTGAATATTCAGAGCGGGCAAGGAACGGTCCGGAAGGGGTTCGAGCCATCTGCGAACACCCTCGAGAAGGTTATTGTCTATAATGGACTGTGAGAGGGATTGCCTGTAGGGGATATTATGAATGTGCAATTAGGAGGGGAGGGACGCAAAGAGGCGTACTTGCGGAGAACGTCCATGACTTGGGGGAGAAGTCTGAGCTTGTTTGTTGCGGGAAGCTTGTCACGGTTAGCCTGATCGTCGTCGGCAGCGGCACCTAGCATGGCTTCGCGAAGACGGGAAACCTCTTCATCAGCAAAACTGTCGAGAGCATCATCGCCATCCTTTTTGCGTTTCTTTTGCCGCGAGCCTTTTTTAGGTCTGAGGATGGCATCAAACTGCATCTCGAGCCGCAGCTTGTTGGCTGGGAAAGGGGTCTACATGTGGAAGATGCGGTGTAGGGGTAACGAACCTTTTTCTGGAGGGAGTTCAGCGAGGTCTTCCTCAGTGACCTGTTTGCGCTTGCGCTTTTTCTGGGTCTGCTGTGCATGGCGGTCATCTGAACGACGCTTGACTTTTCGCTTCTGCTTTACAGGACGCTCCTGTTGGTATGCGTCGCTCGAGTCGGCGGACGAGGGGGAGACGTCCTCGACTGGCTGGGGCCTCTGGCGCTGGCGTTGCTGGGGGACGTCTGCGGAGAGATGAGTACAAAGGGCACAGTGGGGTGGGTGTCCATGCCTTCTTCCTCTGACGAGAGTTCAGAGCCATCTCCAAAGATGTCGCGCTCGAGTGTATGACTCTGTACGGAGATGAGCTCGAGGCGAAGCGAAACTGAGTGGAGACTGACTGACCATGACTGTATAGAGCAAAGGTAAAGGCAAACAAGTGCAAACTATGTAATGACCTATAATGTAATATATTTTAGTAGTAATAATACCCATGATGGATCCCTACTGTCCAACGCCCTCCCTCACCAGTTCGGATGCGTCCTCATCGACGTCTCTCTCAGACTATGTCTCCGAAGAAAGACCCCTCCCTCCCCTCCCAAGAACATCTCGAAAATTCATCGATTTCGCTCCCCAACCAAGGCCGTTCCTTGCTCCACCACCGAAACCCTCCGCCCCCTTGGTCAAGTCCAGAGCCTGGCGCAAAATGCACAGGTATGCAGTTCTGACTCTGCGCCAACCCCGCATCCTTGCTATCCTCATCCGCTCCATCGCGTGGGATGACCTCTACGCCCTCTTCGCGACCTGCTCCGGCATCCGGAACCTCTGGGACCTGCAAGATATTAGAGACGCTATTCTCTCTCGGTATCTTCCAGGTTACTGCGCATCCCTCCGGTACAGGGATCTCTCCTCACTCCAGGCCGTGGACGTCACTCTCCACGACCTCCATCTCTTATGTTCGTCCTTCCACTCTCCTCCCACGTGCATGTTGACCTCCCTTCGCTCTCAAATATCCAGTATATTCTCAACAAGTCCCCCTTCACCAGTATCCCATGCATTCTCTCGCCTATTTCTCGAGATCAGTTCCCCATTCTGCAGCTAACGACAGTACAGCCCAAACAATCACAACTCGATTGGCTACCCTTGCTAGTACACACTCCCGCTTTGTCCTTTTCCTGCAGTCCATCGTTCACAGTTCCCTCCTCCCGCTCCCTATCGATTCTGATCCTTGGCAACCTTCCCGCTTTTCATCTCCATCATCACCCGGTTCTCCGCCTCGTGCCCTTCGCGAGCTCACTTTCCCAGCTCCACTGTCTTACCAATCCGATATATCCGATGTCCAGCCTTCCGACGCCAGCACACACAGCTCCTCAGCATGTAGCGCTGCGCGTTCTCGCACCAGCAACTCCAGCCCGTTATCACGCATTGACGCATCCGTTAACGTGATCCCTCAAATCAAGCCACGTAAGAAGAAGCTCTCTATTTTCGGTAATAACCCCCGGCCACCACCGCCAATGGAGCCTCGCTCACTCAAGTACTTTGATGCTGCTTGGAGGCGCTCCGCTGCGGTGCGGACTAACCCCAACTTGCCCCCCGTCCCTCCATTTTCCGAATCTTGGCCCACCTCTCGCTCCGAGGAAGACTTTTCTCGTCCGTTTGCAAAATCCCACAAACGCAGCGTATCCGCAGATGTTTCCTGTGCATCCTCGATCAACAGCAGTTCATCGTCCTCCGTTCGGAAACCCCCGTTTGACATACGTATGCCCACATCTCCTCATGACCTTTCCTTCGCAACCTCGAGAACCCGCGCTCCTGTCCTCCGTGTCTTTGTTCCATGCAATGTTCTCTCTCCCGATGCTATTGCAGCTTGTGAAGCACAGCTTCAGGCCGGTGGTCTCTGGCGATACCTTTCGACCGGAGACATCGTTTGCAATTTTGGTTATGTTCCCTCTACTCCGAATAGCACACAATCTCAACTCGATCTTTCCCCTGAAGCACGATCTACCTCTAGAAATACCTGGCTACTGTTTAATGGCACTTCTCTGGTTCCTTTTACTCCCCCGGGCCCTCCGGCACTCCCCGACTCCCTCAGCCTCCCCACACCCTTTTACTACACCCATCTCATGCCCTCCAATGTCAACCCTACCTTTACATTTGCACCGCCCGGTGGCGGAGCGATTCCTGAAACATCGCTTATAAACACTACGACACGCGTGCCCAGCCCTCACTCGCCTGGAGGTTGGGCACTGGCAAAAAAATACATGTGGGTAGCGCGTGCCCGCGTTGGGATGGGCTTCATGGATATCGATGACGGCCTAGGGGAGGGCTGGCGGGGCGAATGGGTTCTCGAGGCAGATGGGACGCAGGAAGGCAGGCAGACTCTCGTTGATTGTATATCTGGACTTTCCGGTGAGACATTCGTATGGGAGCTTGTACGCGAAAAGAGTGGTGGGGGACGTATCTGGCTTCGGTAAGCAGCCATCTTGTCTCAGTGTTCCGTGTCCGCTCACGTGTCTACGACAGACTTGTCAGACCTGTTGTGCCACCAAAAGACAATTCAGTAAACGTTCGCTTGATTCGCTCTGATTTATCATAAGACGCTTCAAATTTAGATATAACATTTTGCATTCAATGCTTTATACCAGCTTGCTCCATGGACATCTCAATTTGTACGTATTGTAACCATCAGTCTAGTGCATTTTCTACCTATTTTCTTCCGTGTTATTCTTAAAATGTTGTTCCGGACATCTTTATTCTTTAGTACCAAGGACAATGTTTTCTGCATTCCAGGCAAACAAATACGTTCTCTTGCATTGCGCATACGTGACCATGACAAGCTCGAATCCGTCAAGTCAGCCTAACAATACTGGTGTCCAAGAAGTGTGCCAGATCAAATCCCCCCGGCGGAGCCGTCACCACACCTGCCTTCTGGAGGATGCTACAGAGAAGTGGGGTGTCAGCACCGCCAGATCCTCAGTGCACTTTGGTACTCACGCCAGAGTTTCGGTAATGACGCGCGCCGGAATCTCTGTGCAGTCGCCTGGATACGTTACAGCTTGCAGCCATGCCTACATCAATAGGATCAAAGGGTCCACCGATGGCGCCATCCGCTGAAAGAGAAAAAATCCACCTTGATGTCCTCTTCAGGATACCCAAACGTTTGCCGGATAAATGCCACACTCGGGCCTGCGCGGTGCTCAGGGGAAGCAAACGTTCGTACATGGCCCGACAGCCCATCCAGGAACTTGCCTACAACTGGCGTCGCCGCGCGTCTGGGATGTGCTGCGATCAGCCAAGAGGGCCACGGCGTCGGAACCTCCCCAATCTATATCCGGCGATCAGCCTTCAGGTCCGTCCGCAGCACTAGGGAGGGAGAACGAGATCCTCCCTTATTCCCTCCCGGGCGCGCAGACCGGGTCAGGACGTACAAAACGACACTCTCCCGCGTCGACAAACGGTTTGGTGGTGAACCATTCCCACATGAACGCACTCGTCGATCCGTCGTTCACAGCGTTGATCAAGCCCCGGATGTCGTGGTTGACTGGAACTAGTCCAGATGAAGTTGGGGCACGGGAACGAGTGGCACGTACCCTGGAATCGGAGGTCCTCTGTGGGCCAACCCTGCTGCAGCGCCATCACGTATGCCATCGTTTGGCTACCGCTGCGCCGAGCGATGAGCACAGGAGCGCAGTCCCTCTGGACGGCGAAGAGGCAGGGGCTTACCTGCCATTCCGGGAGATTCCGAGCGTTGTTCCCCGGAGATGAGATATTTGTTTGTACGGAGAGTCCCTGGCTCCTGTGATCACAGCCCTGTGGTGAAAGACCTCAGTCGCTCGTGGGGGGGGAGTAGAATGAACGTGCCATCTCAGAGGGGAGGTGACATAATTCCCAACTAGTTTATACGCGCTGGAGCCTTTTGCAATGCCCGCTATCAGTGCGTCCGTGAGGGCACTATCATGTCGAAACAATGAGGCTATGGCATCCGTGAGCAAAACGGAGACATGCATTGCAATGTCAATCTCGTCATTTTCCAGACGAGAGATCAGCTGACCCGTGCCACCTGACATGAAAATTCATCAATAAACGAGGCGTTGAAGTTCATCCATTCATACTGGGGCACTCTACGAGCATGAATGTCTTGTCTTGATCGACGGCCGCGAACTGGAGCAAAGGGGAGCAGAAGTGCTCCCTGACTGTACGAATTCTAGAGTCAGTAACATCACCAATTTCTCGCCCGAGATCAGATCACCATATCCTACCCTCAGAGGCATGTTGATGGTGTGAGTTTATTTACCTTGTTGCTAAATCTAGCGATATACCTGACTTGGCTACAAAGCAAATCCAAGAAAACGCAGCAAGAACTACATCCATGTACCATACGAGACTCGTGAAACAGGCGGTCATTGTATCAGAATCATCCATGCTAGCACAAAATAGAAAAGCCTAGAGAAAGTAAGTGAATGTGCAACGAGGAGGGTATTTACTCACAGAAGGGGATATACAGCAAGAAGTATGCGCTGTCGCTCTATCTTTGTGCCATCCAAGAAATTTATAGAGGCTATTTTGTCTTTGTGAGCAGTGGTCAACACAACGGAGGTGGCAATTACCCCAGATACACCAAACCCATGCGGCAAGTGCAATTGGTGCACGTACCCAGATAATGCGAACAAAACAGGATACAAGTGCCGCAATGTCTAGAGGCGCTATGCAATATCCTAGAACGCATAGACCCTGGAAGAATGAACTTCAAAAACATCAGACACGCGTGGTCCCTTAGAATGTGCTTGACGTACACTCTGCCTCCAAGTAACTAGGGATCAAAAGATCTGTAAAAGACAACATTGAGGGCACTTCTTAAACTCACCTTGGCCTGAATAGTCACTACAAGAGACCCGATAGAGACGATCATGACCACGGTCGTGAACACCCCGAGAGCCTGACTGGTTGGTGCCTTCAACACAGGTGAGTCATGCAGAAAGTTGAACAGATAAGCACATACATTCACGCTGAGCATTATACCAAGGGCAAGACAAAGTAACAACGGTCCCCAAAGATCCCAATCCCTAATACGGATCAGACCATTTTCCCCAGCCGACAACTAAGCATACCTCAAAACTTCACGCCCCGTAGCCTTACGGGGATACAACACTTGAATGAGTTTTGAGTATATCGAGAAAAGATCACGCGCCTACACGTCATCTGTCAGTGGACTGCAAGGGGCCAAGGGTTAACACAAACAATTGTTGTCGTAACGGGCTCGTCGAGGGTATCGACTCCAGAGTAGCTGTATCCGAATGAATCTCAGTCGGATAACCGAACCGACCGACCGACACGTACCGTGTCTCTACACGGATACCACCTACGGTTTGCCTAGCAGGCTTGGAGGGGCCATTTGAGCTACCGATATTCCCCGAAACGCCCTGTGCAGGCGCATTCACACTGTTTGCCTGTGCAACCGGATCTGGAGCGCGCGATTTCCCTTTGTCTATCACAGGCGATGATAGAACTGGTGCGGTGAATCCCGGAATATTCTGTTCGTCCAGGTCATCATCGTCCTCGTCTGACAAACGGTCAGATTACGGAAAAGTAACGTAGAGATAAACATGCCTGCTTCAATGAACCTCGAAGAGGATGTCAAAGGGGTTGTCACAGAGGCCATATGCGAGTTGGGTCAGGACTCAGAATACTTAGAATTTGTGGCGCAGTTACTGCTTCGGCGCGGTAATCGGATGCAGAGCTTCCACGGTCCATATCGGTCAACGACTGACGCGTCTCGTCTCTACCAGAACCACAACGCGATGGTGTGCATCATCTCCCTTGATGTCGTATATGGTTGATGTCTATTGCAGGGTAATGCACCTTCAGGAATTCCGCCCGCACAGGGCCAAGGTCAGAACCAAGACAACAAGGAGAAGAAGGACCAGCAACCACAGAAGAAGAAATGGGAGCCGCCTCTCCCAACGCGGGTTGGAAAGAAGAAAAAGCGCGGGCCCTCAGCAGCGTCCAAACTGCCTCCTATCTACCCAAGCACGCGATGCCGTCTGCGTCTCCTCAAGATAGAGCGTATCAAAGACTACCTCATTCTCGAGGA
>JBBPNZ010000246.1:0-26541 GCA_038091195.1 Phylloporus rhodoxanthus | reverse complement strand
TCGCGCCAAGATCAAGGAGCAGCCTCTCCCCAAAGAAGAGCGTGCTCTTCGCGAAACGCAATACCCCCTCGAGCGCATCCGCCGTGCGGGTCTCCGACGCCGAGCTACGTGAGCTGGGCATTGACCCAGACGTGTTTGCGGCGCTGCCTGCTGATATGCAGCGTGAACAACTGATGCTGGCTCGGCATACTAAAAATGGGGGGACAGTTTCGAGCGAGCGGCTCGTGATCAAAGATACGATGCGGACCCGTGCCCCGCGTGAAAAGCCCTCCTATCCCAAGAAACTGCCCGAAGCACGGCGCCCTCAACCCCCTGCGCTGAAGCAGCAGGGCAAGCAAAAGGGGGAAAAGTTGTCGTTCACGGAGACGGAGGACGTGCAGCACGTGATCGAGGCATGGGTGGAACGCTTTGAGGACCATGTACCAAATCAAAAGGATGTCGATTTCTTTTGCAAATTTCTTGTGCAGAACGTCGAGTTTTCGGATGTGGGTTTGGAGAAGACGATCGCTGTGATGAGGTGGTGGCTCATCCTGTTGCGTCGGAGGTGGGGAGCGCACGAGAGGGATCAGTCCGAGATACAGCGGGCGGACGTGGGGAAGGCTTGGTGGAAGGCCTTTCATGAAGTAAAGGAAAGGGTGGATGTAGCGGCGCGGAAACGCTTTGGAGGAACGTTGGTTCTGACGTGACGAGTGGACCTATAACATTCACTACTACCGTACTAACATCTCTGGCTCACAGCGAGTGTACTGACATGGGTGGAACTGTTGACATTTACCTATCGCCTCTTGCAAGGAATAAGTCTACCCGATGTCCAGCATGCTTTGCCCGTAGGATCGTCTCAAAAGTGATATTCTTCAATCCTGCTTTCTCGAATGCCGACTGAATGTCCTCCTCCGTGAAGCCTCCTCTATGTGCGATGATGTGATGAGCATTCTCAGGGAATATTTCATGGGAGTGTCCATGAACAAGATCCACAACGAGCAGCGATCCTCCGGTTTTCAAATACGTCGAAACAAGGAACGTCGTCATCTGGTCGATGGAAGAAAAATGATGATACGCGGATGCACACTGTACGATGTGGTCCGTGAACTGTCCAAGGAGGCACCTCGGATGGGTCACTCACAACAATCACATCGAACGTCGTGCCTTGCAGTTTGTCGTGTGGTGGGACGCAGACAGCCCTCATCTCTGCGGGTGGGATGCCGTGATCGGAAACGATCTTGTTGTATTGATCAACCATTGCCTGGCTAATATCAGCACCGACGATCAACTTGGGGTCCTCTGCTGCCAACACGCGGGAGAGGTGACCTGGAAGGGTGTGAGAAGGTACAATGCACCAGTGAGAACGGGACTCGACACGCCTGTTCCACATGCAAAGTCCAACACGGTAGTGACGCCCTGCTTGAACAACCCGGTGCTTATTATGGCTCGACCGATCTGCTCTGCGCGCTTTTGTGCATTGGGTCGATCGTTGTACTGGTGCGCCGCTACGTCAAAGTGGTGTCTGTTTGCCGTTTCGTAGGTGTCTGGGTCATGGCGGTGGTCGTGGAGGGAATGTGCGTGTGACATGCTCTCCAGAACAAGCGCCGCAAATATTTGTACTTGCAAGCGTCGAACAAAGGTCCGAATATCTCCAATGGTGTGGTCGCCGACTTGATGTTCAACCGGTATTCAAATTGGCATGCCTATCCATCGAGACGGATGCAGTCACCGACAGCTGCCGCATAGCGACTTTCACGTCAGCCGCAAGGAGTTGACTCAGTCCACCGCAGTGCCGCCGAGTTCGGTGTCAATTATCTGGTGATCTCCAAGACTAAACAATGCACGTGGCAACTGGGCTCCTAGGACTCATTGCAGTCCAAAAACGAATAGTATTGGCTGTTGGTCGTGTGCTGCCTGCGCAACCGTTTCCTTCGGTGCCTGTGTCGAACAAGGGGGTCTGAGACATGTATGCAACCGCCGCGCTACGTTGTCCTGGATGCCAAAGTTGCCATATCCGGAAACCAACATGACAGACCAAACGACTCGCAGGTAAGTAGGGTTATCCCAGGAAATTTACAAGCACAGCCTGATAAGTAAATGTGATCCAATGTATGTATTAAGGTCTTATATTTCTCATTCATTGTATTTCAGAGTTGGAAAAAAAAAATTCTGTAGAACTGACATGGTATTGCCGGGCTGTGTCGTCAGGTCCCACCTAGAATTCTTCTCTTCCCATCCATTCCGTTGACATCCCCTAGCTTGTGGACGGTGATCCGCATGGATCATTCATGGGCAATGACTATCACTTGACATATGTGGGACCCTTTGAAGTTTGCGACCATTCCGAGGATCTTGCGTGCACGGGTCACGCTACCACTCAGTGCTCATTTGGGTGCCAACGAAAGAATATACCCTAGAGTTGCTAGATACCGGTTAATTACATGATCGAGGTTTGATTTTCCGTGCCATGAAGAGTCCGTACATCTATCTTTACACTTTCAGAACTTTGTATGCAAATTAACACCTAGCCCCACGTCAAGACGCGTCAACCTGTGGACTCATAAACGTACCAGGCCATCTGTCTCAGACCCCTCATTACCATCCTCATCCTCTCATCCCTCAACGATGCTGCCACTCAACGATGTTCTCCACGGTTGGTCCCCTATCGGCGCCGACGACGAGGACGCGACTGTCTCCCCGCCCCCTGCTCCACTGACAGTGATATCCCACTCCACGGCACCCTCTTCCGACCGTCGAGCACAGCGTAATCGGAATCACGATCCTAGTTGGATTCCGCGTCCCCGTAACGCCTTCATCATCTTCCGCTGCGAGTACTCTCGCGAGCACTCGCAGGGTGCTCAGGAACCCCAGAGCGACGACGACTCGACAAACCTTACGGTGAAAACGCTATCCAAACGCGCTGCAGAAGCGTGGAAGCAGCTCCCGGCTGCAGAGAAGGAGCAGTACAAGGTATTGGCCGACAAGGAGAGAGAGGAGCACGCTTGCCTCTACCCACATTATCGCTTTCGCCCTATGAAGCGACAGGCTTCTGGACAGAGGAAGACGTCTCGTGAGCGTTCACAAGAGATACCCTCTGCGGAGCGTCTCCCTGCTCTATCAGCCCACCTTTCCTCTGTATTAGTGCGGGCCTCGGAAAAGCCACAGTCGAGTCCTCCCATTGAGCACACCGATACTTCTACCACCGTCCCACAAGCGGGAAGATTGTCATTGCCCGAGCCAATATTCCCCATTGATCC
This sequence comes from Phylloporus rhodoxanthus, assembly GCA_038091195.1. Lineage (NCBI taxonomy): Eukaryota > Fungi > Basidiomycota > Agaricomycetes > Boletales > Boletaceae > Phylloporus > Phylloporus rhodoxanthus. The sequence continues at coordinate 23,302 of JBBPNZ010000246.1, read as the reverse complement.
CCAGGCAGGGGTGAGTTCCCCATATCGACACATGTCAGCCTAGACTCACTTGTTGCACTAGCCTCGAGCGTCAGCGCCACTGTTCCTGAGTTACAACGATCCTTTGCCATCTTGTTTGTTATCAGAGGCAGCGTTGGCATCCGACCTATCACCACTTTCTGCTCCTGCAGAATTGTATGCTCCTCTTTGTAGGTCGGCAGTCAACCTACTCCCTGATACATTCCGCTGTGACGACACACTCTCTGGAGTCGATCCGACTAAAGATGACGCAGAGCGAGCGCAGGCTCTCGAGGCTTATGCAATCGGCCTGTACAATTACGACCTGTTTTCCCTATTTTCGTTCCCGGAGTACTATTGAGCATGCGCCTTCCGGTGGGTTACCAGTGGGGTTCATGATCATTCAATGTGCCTTCGATGAATTTATTATTCCCCACTTTACTAGACAGACTCGGATGCCCTCCTTTTAGTGTCTGTGGCATCATATCCCATCTCCTATTTACCATACTTTTTTTTCACATGCTATGCACGCAGTGCCTGCTTTGTGCCCGCACAACTTTCCTATCCCAAAATCTAATACTAGCAAGCTCGGACGATGTGGATTCCATGCCCTAATACAATCTATCTAAAACCGTTGAAAGGACAAGGTAAAGATGCATTCAATCATTGGGCGTGGACAACTCAATCTAGCTGTGCCGCTAACCAGGGTCGAATTTGGTGCTGATAAAACTTAGGGTCGTCCAATGGTTAAATATCGGCCTTGGATGCTCCGTGACCCGCGATTGGCCTTGGAAATTCGTCGGTACAATATGTAAATGCAAAAGACCGCGACGATCTGTGGAGTTTGGATCTCCTGAGTCCTGACACAGACCATTCTCCTACCCATCCAATGGCTGCATTCCGAACGTGGGCCTGCGAAACCTTGAAAAAAAATTTCTTGCGCAAAGTAGTCCATATGTTTTTGATTAGATAACCTTCCGCCGGCCCGGGTCCTCCCCGATCAGCATGACATATTCTATAGAGCGCGGGTTCACACGATGCCGACGGTAGAGCGTCCTTCTACAGGATTCCAACCTTTTCTCATGTCTACAGAACAGACCCCTTTGCTGGGGGACCAGCCTCACGCTCAGGACACAGTTCCAACCCATCGTGCCCTCCCACCAGAGAACATTTACGATCGCTTCAGCCATGAAGAGAAACGAGTCATTCTCTCAATAGTGTCTCTCACCGGGCTCTTTCCCAGTATGCCCTGCATTTTAAATTTAACTCGGTTTGTCTTTATTCAACTGGTCAGTGCTCGTTGGTGCTTCATTTGTCCCGTCGATACCTCAAATCTCCAAAGACCTCAATGCAACACCCGCTGCTGTGAGGTAGGCCGTCTAATACGCACCACTAAATTTACAGTGTAACGCTGGACCCTCAGTCTGGCCGTGAGCCTGTCTGTGTTCGCGAGTTCGTTCAGCGTCATGTTCTGGTCCACGTACACGTCGTTTTGTAAGTCTCCCCGCGCTTGGACCTCGTTGGGCTCACCCCGAAATTGATTTTTCTTGGTGAGACGGCCGACGGGTGATTTATATATGTGGAATGCCTTTTTCGATACTCGGCAGTTTCGCTGTCGCGGCATGCACCAATTTAAACAGCCTGCTCTTTTGGCGGTTCGTGCAGACGTTTGGTTGTGCGGGCAGTTTTGCCCTCGGAGCTGCTACTATCGGGGATATCTACAAGGTGGAGGAACGAGGCACCGCCATGGGCACTTTCTTTGGAGTGTGTCTCTTCTTCATGTCCCATCGATAATGGTTCTAACACCGATGGCGACGTAGGCCACCCTAATTGGACTGGCCATCGCACCGCCCCTCGGAGGTGACTCATCACGCTATTGTGTCCGAGAAATTCTGATCTCGGTATGACCTTTCAGGTATCTTGGCCCAGTACTGGTCTTGGCGCGGTTTTCAAGCCTCACTGGGTGTGTGCTGCGTGATGCAACTGTTATTGCTCGTGTTTTTCTTTCCCGAAACTGCACACCCGGGCACGCGTGGCATTGACAAAGCGCAGGGTCCAAGGAGGCTGTTCGTTTTTCTCAATCCGTTCCGTTGCGTAGCTTTACTACGCAGCCCCAACATCATGGCGATAGTACGTATATCTGTTCATATGGATGGTGCTAACAACTGGTCCCTCTAAGACGTTGGCAAACACTTTTGCGCTTTTGACGGACTTTAGTGGGTGCCTTTCGGATATCTAATCCATCGCCGTTTACTCACATCACGACGCCGACAGTGCTGTTGATACCAATTGCGTATACCATTGTACGTATGCAACAGCTTTACGTTTGTTGCCCACTCGCTGACTCATCCACAGGGAACTCGATATGGAATTCATAGCGAAGGCTTGATTGGTATTCTTTTCCTCCCTAGCGGTATTGGCAACTGGAGTACGTCTTATTACAATTGAGCTCGGTGCTCTAATTTACTTACGTGTGTCTAGTTGGAGCCCCGATCGCCGGGAAACTCTCCGATAGCGTCGTGCGCAGTGCAAAGGCGAAACGCAAGGGGGTATGGGTCCCTGAAGACCGCCTCCGTGCGGTATGGATCGGGGGACTTGTGCTCATACCTATCTCTGTTACGAGTGCCGGCTTCATCACGACCTACGTCGATGGGATGGTCGGTCTAGCGGCCAGCCTTACCTGCTTCTTTTTCAACGGCGTCGGCGTAAGTGGCTCCCTGGACATTTCTGCGACTTATGTGAACATTCGTCTACTAGGTCGATCTGGTTCTCACGCCAATTGGGACGTATACTGTCGACGTCATGCCCGACCGGAGTGCTGAGGTCATGGCCGCTCTGTCGTACGTCATTGTCCATCTAATTGCTCTCCCGGTGACGAGTAATCGTTTGTGTTTGCATCAGGGCGCTCCGATCGCTTTTGCTCGCGCCAGCAGCCGCATTGTGTATACCCTCAATCGAAACCATTGGTGTCGCTGCGACTAATAGTATCACAGGCATATTGGCCCTGTGTGGATACGGGTACGTGTATCGCGTTTTGTGTCGTCGTCGAGCGGCGCATTGACAAGGATGACAGATTGATTTGGTTGACGATACGATACGGCAAGCAGATGCGTGCGTACGCTGATATTGGGTACCCCGATTTCGATGCGCGGGCTGTTTCGGATGCAGTGCGGGATTGAGGGTGGCAAAATTTGTGTTTTTTATGCGGCATAGATGATTAAAATTTATCCGGGTTGCCCTAATTTTTGGGGTGCTCATGTGTAATCGTGATTAATGATGAATAGAACAGCCTGAGTTTACTTTTGGTGAGAATAAGTAAGTTTCGGAGAAAGCGTCTGGTATTGTGCATGGTTAATGGAATTCCTTCGAGGCTGCTTATGTAATGCTGTAAGTAGTGGATGGATGGCGCTGCCGGGGGGACTGCGCACGCAAGCGAGTCAGCGAGTGAGTTACAACACTTTCAGGTATCTCTAATGCCATGCTAAACCCGATCCAAGGTACTAACATCACGGGCCAAGTACACTTGTGTGCTCATGCTGGGCCTTCGACCGACTCCATCCAAACAGTCGAGGAACGCCTTGGTGTGGAGACCAAGTACGTCGATGTGACAATTCAGGTGCGCTCCTGCAGGTATCGTGTATTTTGATCGTGCTGAGGCGACAAGTTAGTTTATCGGAGCCTCGCATCTGCCAAGGATGGAAGTCATTGGGACGACAGACCCGTTTTTCCATGCAAGCCTAGATAACAAGGTGTCATACATGCATGTATCTTCTCTTATTTTGGACCTGGGCGTTTGAGTCTCAATACGTTGCTCTATCAGATCGTCTGTGCAGCGAAATACGTTGACGCCGGTGTGGAACGAAGTGTGGCACGTCAAGAACGTGCCGACGACAGCCATGTTATCCGTCGCCGTACGAGATAAAGACCACACGACGTTCATAGACAATTTCATTGGAAAGTTTGAGACAACGATATACCCAGGAGCCAAGGAAGCAGAGATTCATGCACCGTTGCATGTGCATAACAGAGGCACGTTTTGGCTCAAGGTAACCGAGTATCGTCGATGGACTTTTTTGAGGGACTGACGTCATTATGCTGCAAGATCGCCGCTACACCATCACACGATGACCCGGTGTTGTTTCCGTACTTGTTTGATGGGCCTGTTCACTACTCGCGCCACAGCTCACCTACGGTGGGCAAGCTGACGAAGCTCAAGGACACTCGGCTGTACTCGACGTGGAAGGTCTATATCAAGGGTGTCCCGCAAATTTTTGGGGATCAAGTGCAACATTGGAACCGTGACTACAAGGCTGCGCAGACCATCTTTCAGGGACCTACGTCCATCGCGGTTCGGTCTGCCATTCAAGCTGGTCATCGCTTGCTGTACGCGAGATCTGTGTCAAACGCATTTGGGGTGATCAATTCATCCGAGGATGCGTTCACGCTCTTTCACGGTGGTGTCCATCGCTCGTCTATGGCCGGGACGGTCTCGTACGCGCACCGGATCAAGCCTACCGTGTACACATACGTTATTTCCACGGACGACGATTCACTACGTTTTTCCGAGACGGGTGCGGCGTTCTTCGTTGATTTTATGTCCAAACACGCGTTGCACAGCAACGGTGCGAAAACGGTGCGGTACAGCGGCGAATTTCATGCGCGACCGGCTGGCGGGTGGGCACGTTTTTCGGACGCGATAGAGGACGATGAGGTGGAGTGGGAAATTGTGGTGGACAACAACTCTGGGACGTACTCGCCTGATCCTGGGCTGTTACCCAAGTTGAAGGAGATTGTGGAGATAAATTTTCCGGGATTTAGAGTGGTTGCGCTGGAGCACGATGATCCAGCGCTCAAGGCCAGCACGGATGCGTGCAGGGCGTATGCGGTGAGTCAATGGGGCGCAAGTCTGCATGATTTAGAGCCTCATGTGAGTGAGGGTGAGGATACGCTCATGTACGAGGCGTCGCGGAGGTCAGCGGTGATATTAGCTGTAGAGTAATAGTTCGAATGGGAATACAACGGGCAATCACCGACACGTTTTCTCAGCCACCGCTCAACACGAGGCCTCAGCGTCGTCCAAAACGTCCTTGACCCGCTTCTTCTCTTATTCTTCTCAGTGCCATGTCCATTCGTGGTTGATGTCTGATCAGTGTTTGTTTGCCCAACCTTGTTGTCTTTTCGCATCTCATTCACGTCTCTTTTTCAGCTCTTGAATATCGGTGGAACAATCGTATACCATGGAAACTTTCTCTACAGATACCCTTTTGTCCTCTTCGCAACACTCTCGGGGCGGTTCTTGGCCTCTCTTGCGCCCGTCTTTGACCCAAGGCCCGCTCTCTGGCCCGTGGCACACCGCTCGCGATCCTTCTGATCCTCCCTTTATCGCATCGTGTTCAGAGCCAGATTACGCCCATCACATTACCTTTGCCCGCAACCACGCCCTTCACAGTGGGCCCACTCAATTGCTGTACACTGATTCTGACCAAGTATACCTGTCTCCACCATCCTCGTCTTCCGCGTCAAAATCTACTATTCCCCTCCCCGAAGAAGCCAGCGAATTTGCCCTGTTGTATTCTACCCATCTCGTAGGCGTTCTCGACTCGCCGCCGGTCATGCGTCGCGCGGACTTGGCTTCCCAGAAGCCGCTCACCCCGCCACCTACCATGCCCCACCAGACGCTTAATTTACCCGATGCTGATGTCGATGCACTCTCCGATGACCAGGACATCGAGCCAAGTGAGGAGGAGTTCGAGAGCGATGAGTTCTTCACCAGTCCTTCAGAGTCCTCTTCTCCACATTCTGTTGGTTTTGACTTTCCTCTCTCCCCTCTCTCCCCGAGTTGGTATTCCCAGTGCGCCCGTGCACTCTCAATAGCGACGTCGCCGGATTTTCCAGCGTCGGAGCATTTCAATGGCCTTTTTTCTCCCTGTGATGCCACCGCGCCACACGCACTGGATTACTGCGACCCTTCAATCTCACCACGCAAGCCATCGTCGCTCCTCGAGATCGACGTCGATGCACCGCGCCCTCTGCTGGCTCCGATCAGCATACCATGGGCTTCGAGTCCGTCTACGGAATCGGATCCCGAGCCCCCGTCGTCGTCCTCCTCTAGTTCCTCGTTGACATCGTTGACCGATTATGATGAACAATCCCCGCCAAGTTCTCCCCTAATATCACGACTAGATCTCCCAGATCTTGAAGACGATGGGCTCCCCAAGACTGTGCCCTCTTCACCGAGTCGACGATCTTGGTCCAGCTTGCCCGATGCTGACATCGAGATGGGTGACTCGACCAGTGACTCAGTGATTTCATTGCCGGGTCAACAATTGTTGTCGCTTCCAGGCGTAGAGACGGACGACGACCTAATACCGAGGATTACAGCCGCACCACATTCCTTTCATTTTACTCCCGCGCAACCACTCCTCTTTATCGACGATCCACGAGACGTACCGTTACCACGTTCTCCATCACCAGAAGATTTCGATTTGTTCCTCTCGCCAGAGGACATTACGGACCCTGAATTAGTCAAGTTGTTCGACCTGCGGAAGAGGTCCATTACTGCTGAGCGTGCCGCCCGGCGTTTAGAAGCGCTCACAGAAGATGTTGACCTGTTCACACGGACCGAAGCTCGGAAAATACGCAAGCGGGAACGAGAGCGAAGCAAAGAAGTTGGGGCGCTCATCCGGCTCAAGTTGGGCGACAGGGTAGAGATGTCTCCCCAGGAGCAGAGCCCCGAATGTGACTTACAAAACTATGCGCGCCGTCGAGGCCTCGTTGGCAACATGTCACAACTTGTAGCGCAGATGGTATTTCGCAGGAACGAGACGTCTCGTCCGTTGGCGAAACGAAAGGCGGCCAATACGTCTCGCGAATACGTCCGATCTGCACTGTCCGATGGCGTATGAATAAGCGTGCGATTTATCATAGGTTGCGCTATATCTGCTGTGAGGTGTGTGTTCTGATTTACCCCAAAAAAAAGACTGGACTGAATGTCGATAACTGGTTCCCTCTACGCTATTTGTCTTGTTTATAATTACCTTAGACTTCAAGGTTCGAACGTGATTGTACGCTCATGTGTATTTGAACTATGCTTCTTCTCCCTTTGTATGCCTGTAGCTTCTAGTGTTCACCACTCTAGCGTTGGGTTATTTCGACTCGTCTTCTGCTTTACTTGCATATTTTTTTTGCTTCATCATCAACGATCATCATCATGAAATCTCTTTTCTCCATTCTCCATTTGCTCTGACTGATTTTGTGCTCGAAGAAAAAAGGGAAGAAAATAACGCATATGGAACGGAAGTCGAATTGCGGGATCCAGCCTTTTTCTTTTCTCGTTTCATCCTCTTGCTTTGTACGAATCCGTGAAGGAAGAAAAAATGCTCTATCTAGCAACATGTTGTCTTTCTCTACGTCTTCACTGCCACTGTTGGACGGTTTGAGAACAAGGCGGTGCGCTGGGCTGTGGAAAACACGCTGGTTCCGAACGCGATCGCAAGTGAGGTGTCCGGCATATTCGTGGGCAATCTAGTGCTGGTGGAAGAGGCGAAGATCGGCATTGACAAGGTCACATTGCCTCCAAGGCGGACACATCGCCATTTGTGCGCTTTGCATTCCATGGCTACGGAACGCTTGCAACCCAAATCTAGGCGGCTTCGTGATGACGAATGATGATCAAGATTCACGTTGTGATTTGGGGTAGTGAATGTGTCGGCGACAGCGGTTGGCAAGCCGTGATTCGATCATTTAAAAAGCGCTTTTTCAAATTTGGCGTCGGTCTGTGATGGGCGGGGCCAGATCCTCCCCCATGCCTCTAGGTAGGTTAGATCACCGCATTCGAAAACGTGAACGAGATTCTTCTAGGGTACGTAGAGGCGGGGTATGATGTGTGGCTAGTGTCGTTTTCAGAGGGGGAAAGTCAGGATGATATCCCCCTTTCTGTCATTCGGTCTGTCTGATTTCTGATGGGTATTTGCAATTAGGCGTGATGCGAGGTTGGGGACCTGGCGCGCCGACCGTCGTGTCTCGACTTGTGGACACACGTAGACACGCTCATCGCAGGAAGCCCGCCCTTGCAACCCTCCCACAGCCCGGGTATAAAAAGACCCTGTCAGTCGTCCAAAAGTCTTTTCATCGTTCGACCCCCGTGTCTCAAACCTATTCCCAGACAAGTGCACGTTTCTGCCGACGCGTCGCTTCCGGTAAACATCAAGAAACGCACCGACCGTTGTCGACCGCAATACGTTCCAAATGCGCCGGTGGGTCAACGCTCGTCGGGTTTATTTCTTCCGTGTTGTAGTCGATCCTACATCCCCCCCTCCAGCGGGCGCCTGGAAGGAGGGGTTGTATGAACGGCCACGTATTCAAAATGTTCGATGGTGCAAAGGGACGTGAAGTAAAGCGGATTGTTTGGTCGTCTCTGGCAGACTGTTCTGTCATCATCAGAATCCGAATGTTACATTGTAGAAAGCCACAGAACGAATGGAGGGAAATCATGACCATCGATGCGGATGTTATCAAGGCAGTTCCAAGCGTAGACGATAACGCTAGAACCATGGGTCTCTGTCGCATTACCTCCTGTGAAAGATGCATTGAAAACTTTTGATTTCTTGCCATGGGTATCTGAATGCCCAACTGAAGCATGGTGACATCATATGCGCTCCGACGGACATCTCTGCAAGTACATCCAAAATCACAGGCGGACGCGACGAGACAGAGCAAGCCACTCGCCCAGAAGAATGACGAGTTATCTGCTTTATCGAGGCCGAGTGTGACGTTGCAAGTGACCTACTCTCAGAATAACGATGAGCCTGTCAATGAGAAAATAACCGGAGGTGGGGTCACAATTTGGTATCTCATGTTGCCTGGAGTTGGGAGTACTCACAAAGAGCGGAAACGTTCGGTTGCTCGCAAATATGAGATGTCCGTTCTGTGTCTGAGCGCAGTGCGTGTTGGAATCGATCTCAAGTGGTGAAGAAGCCCTGCCAGGTTGGTTCGACTTGCAAAGTTCGTGCTTGGTCACATGTCGCAGCTAACACCTTGCGGTATCCTTCTATACCAATTCCTTGTTCCAGTAGTTTGTAGTGGTTGCAGGAACCTGCAAAATCGACTGCCACAGATTGGCCACAGATCACGATAAGCGATGAAAGCTTTGGCGCGTACGGCTCTCGACATTTCATCCTCTCTCAAACAGGACCAAGCACGATGTCCTCCATGAAATCATTTCCTATTTGCAGACTCTCCGCATCCACCTGCTGTTCGGTGTCGGCCACCCATCCAGCATTCTCTCATCCGCACGCACGGACATCCGACTTTTGTGGTCTAGTTGCCTCGCAACGGCGTGGAGCTGTGTGGTGTCTGCCCTCGTGTGCTCGGTTTTGAGGCTCGTATGACGATTAGAAGGAACGACTGGTGCGAGATTATCGTTTAGAACCAATACACACTCATATACAGGCTAATATGAAATGTCACGCGCATACAAACGTGCAGAATAGACTGTTGCTAATTCGGATAGCGCACCACCCCATCACACCTTTCATCAACTTTCAAACAGGACCAAGTTTGGAACGTACGACGTCCTTCTCGAAATCCTCTCGTATTTACTCTCCCTCGACGCCAGCAATGTGTGGTGGCCATCAGCCACCCGTGATTCCCTCGCGCGCTCGTCCGCACTCTCTGTGCATTGTCGCAAACATCTTGCCTCGCTATGGCGTGGCAGAGCATTGAGCTCTGCGGTGTCAGCCTTCCATTCCATGCACACCTTTCATAGCGTGATTGGAAAAGGGACCATTGCCTGTATACAGAGGGCATGCCGGTACTTGTTACCCTTGATTCAGTTCATACATGGCATAGACAGGCAGTAAGTGATGCCAGACTATTGTTTAGCATGGTGTCAAAATTGCGCTACAGCATTCACAGAATGCCTGGCTTCATTGCCTAACCTCGCTGTCCTTCAGGGTACGTCATTTTTTCTGTCGTATTGCATCATCTTGAAAGCATTCTCTGGCAATTGTACATGATCCACTATCTGCACCCGATATCCAGCATTCGTTTGCTGGTAAACATTTTTCTTCGGTGCGGAAGATATTTCTGCCTCATTGCGCGTATAAGATCATTAGGCGTTGTCCCAAATGCACGAATGGAGAGGCAATTACGATTTTTGGAACCCTCTTCAAAGCGGTTGCAACCCACTACACATCATCGAAGGCATCAGACCACCTTTCAAGCTGAAGCGTATGCCCCATCGCTATTAGCGTGTGATAGAGTGTGACTGCTTTATTGAGAGGACTAGTCAAGCTAGCTCCCAACTTGGAGCATATCGGTCTTTTCTCGTTCACCGGTGTGAGCTCTTTCTATTATCACCCGATGTAAAGCATGACAAGCTTTCGTAGCCCTGTGATAAGAAGCAGCTCGCCATCTTTTGCCGCTTCAATACAATCGAGATCAATTCTTCCTCGGATCCCATGGATTCCAGAATGAGATGCAAATAAAGTCAAGGAGCATGAGTGAAAGGCTGTGAAGAGAGTGATTGGGACGAAATGGAACGATCGGGATCCTGATGCTGAGTCGGTGAAAGAAGTCATCAAAGTGTAACTGCTGATCATTATGGCATCTGTTACGAATAACAATCACGGATCGAGTTACGATGTTGTCGTTGTTGTAGGTCACAATCGCCAGTAAGTTGGTGTTTCTTGCCATCAACTCCCAAGGATTGGATCCAAACATCTATATAAAGCTAATTGGACCTTTAAAACCAAACCAAATTCCACACTCATTCGATCGTATTCCCTGTAAACACAACATAGTAATACAAGAGCCCAAACAAACCAATTGAAAGTGAAAACATTTGAAAAGTATTTTCGTGAGACCCAAAGAAATTTCTCAACTATTTACAAAATGATGGGGGAACAACCGATTACAATAAGCCCGCCGTTCTGTGTGTGGATAACGACGAGTCAAGCCCACTGTCAGATAGAAACGAAAAAGTTCAACTCACAAAGGTATTGCCATTGCAACAGACAGGCTCCTGGATGCAAGAAGTGCTGCTCGCGACGTTTCCAGAGCATGCAAGTCCAATGGAACCCGTAATTTGGCCGAGGTTGATCCCGAATAACTGGAGGAGAATAGAGGTTATCGGGTCGCTCGCCTAGAGCGTGGGCGCGGTTAGCGTCAAGCGTGACATCGTGGGGAGCGGGAAAGACTCACGGCGGAGATGGTGTTGCAGCACTGGAGCGTGCCAGTGTTGCACTCGCTGGTCCCGTTACGGGCTTCAAGCGCACTGGGTGCACCGGAAACGACTGCAGCGAGAGCAGCGATGGGGAGCAGGCTAGCGAAGCGGATGTACATTTTTCAAGTAGAGTGGTTGTGTGGAGTCGTGCTGGATAGCGAGCTACAGTATGTGGGGCTCACTTTTTTATAAAGCAAGGACGGCCTGGACACCCCCCTGCTGCATCCTCTACACACAGCCTATGCTCCCGCCGTGCAACACAATTCGAAGAGATCCAGTGTACCTATCAGTCACTCTGTCACAGCTAGCAACAGGGCGTAAAATATCTGCTATTTATGAGTTCCATAGTGCCGCCCATGAATGCAAGATAGACCAATGGAAACGCACTGAACTGGGTGGCCATGACCCGGGCCCCACTCCTCCCGCAGGGGCTCAGGGGGAACACAACAAAATAGTCGTGAAAACTCAGTGGGACATCAGTGCCTGGATGCGAAAATGAACAGAATACAACGTTGGTGATTCTCGCAAGGTGGCCGCTGATCGGATGCAATATGCGCACTACGAAAATGCAGGCTCGTTTACCTGGCCCTACGCATGCGGCCAACCACATTGCCTTATAAAATGGTCGGTTTCAACTTTCGAGAATTCTGTTCTGCGCACTGGGAAATAAGGGAGTGTCAAAGAGGAGTTCCCGAGGAGGGCAGTGTAAAACAAACAAGTACCTTAATTTGAATCTTTATGATATTGTTAATGGTTGTGGGCGATAGAAAGTAGCCCGATGATCACGATCACTGGGTTTCCATTTGCTAGAAATCACTGCAAAGTAGGCGGTTAGCAATGAAGTCAGCAAAGACAACTCAGTACGACAACTCAGACAAACGACAAGGAGAGGCTCGCTAGCTGAAGCGCTGAATCCCAAGACTGGCCAATCAATAGGCTGCCCATGACACAATCATCGGGTTACCACCAGTGAGGCCCAAGGCTTGAGGCCTTGAGATGCGAGGGGTGGGTCTCTCATTTAGATTCTCCCTGTGTGCGCAGTTCAGTCTGGTACCAGATAGCTGTTCGCGTGGACCTTCTGACACCTCTGTGCATCGTGCGTCCTAGCAGTAGGCTCTCTCGCGATCAACAATGCTCGGTGAACTGGAACCTGCTCACGACACAATGTTTACCATCTCCTGATACGTCAATCTCACATTCTGGGCAAAAACAACTCCTCGTTTGCCGTACGTGTCAACCCGCTGAACATGAGCCATCCATAGGGCTATCACCCAATGACCAGCACGACCAGTGGTCACTGTCGAATCTATGCACATGTGGGGGGACCTTGGGAGGGACACTGGCCAAAAAAAAACAGAATTCACCAAAAACATGGATCGAGAATTGAAAGGAAATCCATATGTGTGATGATTTGGCAAGGCATCAGCAAACCAAGTTTGGACTCGGCGTGTAGTCTTGCACCCACGATGTCTTCACTTTCTAGGCCTCAACAATTTGACCCGTTGTCTGACATGCCTACCACAGAACGTGAGCCATCCCAGGGGCCATCATACAGCCAACACTTTGGGTCACTGTCAAGCCCTAGGGATGCTTATGCACGTGTGGAGCTAATGTCAACGGGATTAGATTCCATGTGGTCCAGTATGAAAGCACATATATGTGGTGAAGCTGGCAAGATGTCGGCGACGGCGTGTCCATGCTTCATTTGTGAATCAGGCGACCAAGGCTTTGACGTTATTTTGTAAATAAATATCAATAAACATGTTTCTACTGTGATTATATAAAAGCAGGTCCAAGCAAGTCCAGAAACATCAGACCACGAAATTTAACACGACTGTGTTCCTACTCGCTATAAAACATGTCTTCCCTTAGGCCGTTTTCCATCTTCGCCCATGCATCCGGCAAACTTCATATGTCATTAATTCAGTATCTCGTCACGAATGGATGACCGTGCGAAGAAAATACCGACGTTTGTGTTGTGAAAACATTACGTGATTCCGCCTAAATTTATGCAATAAAATTCAAGGAGGCCGTTGAGTCTAAGACGCGTCAACTGCTAACTACCAAATGGCCCCCGCGTCCAAACGCGCAAAATCGGCTGCCGAGGCTCAGACTGAGACAGGCGCAGCTAATTCGAGTGGCGCGTCTCTAGTGCCCCCGCCCTTGATTGTCTTCCAAACAGGACCAAGCTTGGAGCGCATTCCGGATGACGTCCTCCACGAAATGCTTTCCTATTTACCCACCCTCACCACTCGTCAAGTGTTGCAGGGAGGCAGGCAGAATCCACCCGTGATCTCCACAGATTCTCTTGTCCGGATACCCACTCTCCGTGCGTTGTCGCAGACATCGCGAGTTTTGCGGTCGCGTTGCCTCGCGTTGGCATGGCAAAGGATCGAGCTCTGCAGCGCACGCCTTCCAGAGCACAACGTTTCGTTTTACAGCGCGGTTGGCAAAGCGACCCAAGCCTGCGTACGCGTTTTGGATGCGTGCCCGCATCTATTACCATTGATCCAGTTCGTACACGCAACAAATGGGTGATAGTTGATGTAAGATTATTATTAGGACAGTGGCTGTCTGTCTCACGCGCTACAAATCCACTGAGATTGTCCCGGCATTCGCAGAATGTCTGGCTTTAATGCCTAATCTCACCGCCATTCAAGGTATAGTCGTCCTTCCTCCGTGTCATATCACATCACTAGCCTTTTCTGGCAGTTATACATGCGCATTCCCAGATGACAACCGCCATCAAAAACGGGTTTGAGGGTAAACGATTTCCCTCCGTGCGGACGATGTCTCTTCCTTCTTCTGCGCATGAGATCATCAAGTGTTGTCCCAACCTTGAGGAAGTGACATGCACGGACGGAAGCGGAAGCACGATCGTTGGATCCCTCGTCAAAGGCAATTGTGACAAAGTGCGCGTTTTAAAAGGCATTACTGCTCCTCTCACCCGTATGTATGCTCACCTTTATGAGCATTTGTGGAGCTTGAGTCTTACTTCGTTGACAGGATTAGTCAAGCTACTTCCTGGCTTGGATCATAGCGGTGCTGGGCTGCCAGTGAGTTCCTTTTGCCAAGTAGTATGTGACGTGCACCCACAAGCTTTCACCGTGCCAAGGTGTGAGGCCGTTGACCAAGTTTCCTCTTTTGAGCAGCATCGAGAACAGGGTCTTTACGTATCACACTTGAACACGTGTATTCCAGATTCAAGGCTGTGGCGAGTAAAGTTTTGGAAAACAAGTCACGAGTGAGAAGAGAGTGATTGAAGCATGATAAGGAAAGTTGAACACGGAGACTTCCGATATCGAGGATCGAGCCGCGATATTTATGATGGGCTTCGGTAGACAAGGACAAGCCAGTGGGGTCCAACTATCGTGGCTCGACTGAGGCGTTTCGTGGGCGTAGACGTGGCTATTGTGCTGGACTACAATTGCAAACAGGAAGCTTGAAAGTTTCAAGGGCAACTACAAAAAAAACAAGGGGCCATGAGGTGATGAAGAATCCATTCATTGTGGCCAAAGGGGGAACTTTTTTGTGCTGTGGGAGTCGACTGTTTTTTTCTCGTTTCAGAATTGTTTCTCGGTTATGGTTGATTTATAAACGTATATGTCCCTGTTCCATTACTCCTCGCACCCGCCCATCATCCAGTTCTCCTAGTCCTTGGTCTCTGTCGCGATGTCTGTTCCCATTCACGCCGTCCACACCATCCATGGCGCTTTCTCTGGCATATCGTATCCTCCTAGATTTCCCAAGCAGTTCGCCGGCCTCGTACCGGATTTGCCCGACAGACAACCTCCAGGACTAACCGAAGGTGCATGGCGTGTCGTCCCAGTTTCCATACCCCCCAGCTGCAGGCGGCTATCCCCACCTGTCCATCGACAGTCATCACCCACGCGCGCAAACACCGCGCAGCCTATCCACTTTCCACAAGATGACCCGTTCGACGACTGCCATGCGCTTCCTGTGCCCACTGTTCAAAACGACCAACTCGTACCGTATCAGCGCACACGACTAGCATCGCAGTCGTTCACCGTAAAAATGCCACGGCCGTCGCATCTTGATGCGCTGGTCCGCCAGAGAACGGCGCAGAGGCTCGCGCAGGATCGCGAGGCGCGATGCAAGGCTGTTGCTGGAATCCTGTTGAACAGGGTGCATGCAGTTGGGAAGCCTATGCGGCGGATACCACCCAACTTGGATGTGCCGCGGACATACAAACGTAGCCGGTTGTCGATGATGGTGACCATTGATGATCTCTAAGGTTGGCTTTTCCACATCGTGTTTTATCTGTCAGTTCTGATCAAGACGTTGCAGCTACGCTCGTGTTGATCGCGATCGCGTTGTCTTGTTTGTTTTTTTTCGGTAGGGGGCACTGAGGCATATACCTATGACTGGGGTTCTTTAATGTGTGTTTTATATGATCTGTAGGATGGACATTGTATTTTGTTGTACCGAAAAAATGACGTGATCAGTACTGTTCTTAGTAACCCCATTGGGCGGAACCAATCAGAGAGGCAATTACACACTGCCTCGGGCATTGCCCTCGAGGCGAATGCAGTGATGTTGGGTTTGCTAGGCTACTTTCAGTCTTGTTCGTCCAAGCTGACGTCCATACCACTCAGTTTTCAATGGTCGTCGGTAAAACAGCGAGCTGCGCCCAAGGGCGCCCACCGTGGCAGAATCCGAGACTTCTCTCGGCACGGTCTCCTAGCTTTTCCTTGACAGAGTCGCTCGTCACTTTTTCGTCGCGTCGTCGCAACTACCCATCCTCGTCCAACCACCTTAGCTCCGAGCTCGATGAACTTTTCATTGTCACAGGATAGTCCATTCAATACCGTCCTCGTATCGCCAGAGGGTCGGATACTTTATCGGATGGATACACCGAGCTTCCTCAGTGCGACGACGACGACGATCAAACGGGTAAGCATGGATGGTTTGAGCGAAGCCGAGGTCGGCCGTGTAGTATGGCAATCTGGACGACCCAGTACGGTCGTCGTACACGGCCACGAGCTATACATCAACCGCAGCAAATTCTTCAGTTCGTGAGTGACACCCTCCAATGGGCCAGGTTCCGTCCCTCTCCGATATTGTTTTTAACCCTCGCCTTGCCTCTTTTTCCTCCCTGCGCCGTCTTCTTTGATAAAAAATGATGTAAAAATAATGAAAACAGGTCAAGAACGTTTACAGCACTCAACGGACAATCCTACAAATGGTCGTTTGAAAATGATTCATCGTTGGTATGTGGGATTCGCCTCCCCTCTTTTACTTTCCAAGCCTCGTTTCTTCCTTTTTCTCTTTCCCCGTTTGCCTCCTTCCGAAGGTCTCGATCGTTGGGTTGATGGCTACCCTTTTCCCCGGTTTTGCATAGATGGCCAGCAATGATAGCAAACAGGTACCCGCCGCGACTTACTTGCCTTCCTCGGGCTCAAATCCCGGGTTGATCCACATCACGCCACACGGTCTGACTATTACTGGAGACGTCCTCGTCACATTCGTCTGTGTCGAAGGCGAACGACGAAATGCACGGAGGCGAAAAACGTAAACTGGTGTGCCTGACTGGTGACGGTATCAGAAGGTGTTTTTTTTTCTTGGATGGGCTCTGCACAGGTTTTCTCCTCGCGTTTTTCCCTCTCATTTCCCATCTTCCCTTTATCGCCGACGTTGCTGTATTTGTATTCTTCCGGTCTCCGTCATCAATGTTTCAGGTGGTTCTGCGGGCTCTGATAGCCCCAAAAAATCACCATCCATTCCCAACTCACGCATATCTCGCGCATCCCGTCCTTGTCCGAGATGAAGCTCGCCATGGCTTATCGGACAAATCACATTGCATCGATAGCTCGTGCGAGTCTTCCCATTTCGAAAACAAGGTTATGGCTCCCACGTACCCACGACCCAAAGATGATGATCCATACTTAATCCATGCTCGTAAGCGTGTGGTGGACCCTTACGCCCTGCCCATTTCAGGCCTTCGTGGATCTTGTTCTACCGATACAGCACTTGATAACATCTGGCGTTCCTGGACGGATGCCCGACGCAACATTGGTGATGGGCCTTCGACACCCGCGCAGGCAGCGTAGTGTGCGGTATTGGGTAGGCATCCTACGCATGGCATGATCCGACCGATTGAAAGAACACTTGGCAGAGTCCGATACTTAATGACAATCTGGCACTAGGTATAAGTCATGGCACATTCCGTGGGCTTGGCCGCCATGTGCGCGACTTCCATTACTTTTGCATCTTCTATGCCGCACAGTCTTCACGCTTGCGTTCGATCTAGAAGCGGTGCACTCAGAACGGAAACACAGGCATGCGCGTAAGTATACATTCATCGTGTGATGTCTACAATGAGCATGCATAGCCACCATTCAGTGAGTTGATCTCCACAAGTAAAAAGTAAAAATGGATGGGTAAGAAGAAAAAAAGAGATGTCCTGTCGATGCGACGTTGTGCAGCCTCATCGTCATGGTTTTGGAGCATTAAGAGCGTTGTGCTTGCGTGCCACCTAACAAGGGATCTTCCTCACTCTCTCCGTCGCCCTCCGAATGGATCGCACGTGCGGATGACGTCGTCTGTGCTTCCACGCGAGATGCACCCGACTCATCATCCGCTTTCCTCCTGCTGAACTCAAGAGTTTTCTCTGGAATCTGGAAACACGACGTTGAGGTCAGCACAACATGTAGATTGTCGGGACAATAGCAGTGCTGACAGGAAGTCGAACGATGTACGCCAACAGTGTTGAACATGCCGCAAGGAAAAACACTGCACGAAGAGAGACAGCATACGCATCCCTCGCAGCCCGCTGGAGATCAGACGGAAGCCGTGCAACCAGCGTCGTCGAATGTCTAATGCGGCTGATGACCTATGGCAAGTAAGTCGCAGTGAGTAGGTTTCCCGAAGAGGGAAGATGAACGTGACCCCCACCTCATCCGCGTCGGGCGTGTGAATGCGGGCGTGCAACTCCGAGTTGAGTTTGGATTGGAAGAGGGCAGATGACACTGCGACACCACATACTTGTCCTGGGCACAGACAAGTTAGAGGGCATTCGTAGCAAGGGTAGTAGTTCCCGCGAATCACCAAGGCCACGGAAAACCTGTCCGAAACCTGTGCCGACAGCCACTTGCTCCTCTGTGCATCACCGTCAGCTTGATGATACTCCCCATTGCCCCTATCACGCACCGGGTAAAAACGCAAGCAATGCAACTTATAGGTACACGGGTCAAAAATTGATTTTATCAAAGAGCTGGGATGCACATACTCAGCACTGTCTGGAACACCACAGCATTTCCAAAGCCCAACGGAATCTATCATTTCCAATCAGCGTGATGCGACACGGGAGATGAAACGCAAAAAATCACGATGCTGAACCATGTTTGAAGCGGACCCGAGTTTTCATGTATCAGCGTAATTAAGACAATGCCTATGAATGGGAAAAAGCCGAAAACAACGTTCAACATTTTGTATTTTCCTGTGCGATGCATCATCCATCTATGTACCGGTCAACGCATTCTAAGTGCAACAGATACAAATACGAACGACCTACCCAGCGAACAGTGAGCCGATAGACAAGGCAATGCTATTGGGAAGTAGATGAAGGCCTTTCATTATCAGTTTACGAGTCAGCGTACATCATGAAAGGTGTATCTCACCTGCTATGGACGCACTCGTCAGGGATACAGTTTGGAACCACATGGGGAAGAAATACATGACTGCAAAATTGCACACAGCGACCAGAAAGTTGCTCATCCCCACCAAAACAGGGACGCGCTGCTTCAATAGGGATGGCGCGAGCACAGGTTCCGTGGCAATCAGTAGCTCCACCAGTATGAATGCAATAAAGGTTATGCAGGCCAAGACAAGGGGTACTATGACCCAGGGGTCGTCCCACTATGGCAGGTTCAGACTCTAAATTAGGAAAGGCAACCAAAAAAATTACCATGCAGTCTTCGTTGTATTTCATACTCAGGAACACCAAAAAAGCTCCCACCTGTCACAATCAATTTCTCCCCAAGGTTCGTACTTCGCGAGAAATATCCACACACCGCAACCAAAAGTGTGATACTCCCACCCCAGTCTATTCTTTTCAGCACGTCCTTGGCACTCTTGGCCTTGCCCTGCAGATATGTGAAAAAATTTGTACGGAGCTTGTAACAACCTGGCTTACGGGGGTGACGTAGCGCAGATTATATGTGGTTAAAATGAGTGATACAGCAAAAAGGGGCAACTGCATAATAAAGGCCCATCGCCAGCCGAACCTATTGAAATCAAATTGACAGTTCGGCAAGCTGCAGACAGTTCCTTACATGTCACTGACAAGACCCCCAATGGGTCCTCCTAGTCCCATACCGAGCTAAAGAAATCGTGTAACTCCACGAAATAAGCGAGGATGGGAAACGTACGCCAGTGAATAGAGCAGCAACCCCTTGTGTCAAGCCCCTGGACTGTGTCATATTAATGATCATCCTAACGTAATTGTTAGAAAACGGGGACGCACACGCAAACTGTACATATCGCTGATGACGATGCTGTGTGATCGGCATTAAGGTTAGACTGGGTCCAACACAATGTAGAGAGTCCAGGACTCGCCTGGCAGTTGTCTGGATTCCTCCTCCACCGAACCCCGATACCTGCCAAGCATTAGATTCAGATTCAACGTATGCAACTCACGCAACTCATACGAATCTAGCCACAATAAGCATTTCCATATTACCTGAAAAACCACATGCGGCGGTTCCCAAAGCCGCGGCTACGACTGCAGTTTGGATTGCACCTCTCCGCCCCAAAACATTGCACAGGCGACCATAAAGTGGCGTAAAGGTGCAAACTGCCAACAGGTATCTGAGGATCACCGCATGAGTTGAAGATAGTGTAGGTGCTCCGTAAGCATTTACGATGTCCCCAACCAACTGGCTTCATTGGACTTTTTGAACTCTGAAGAAATGGATGGAAGTACTGGACGGGAAATGGTTGAATGAAAATTAGAATTCAGAAACGTGACATACTTACATGTAGCCACCAATGTGGCTGCAAATTCAAATTTAGTTTGGTCCCACACTGAAAAAATGGTACGCACTATTCAACGACTACCGAACGAGGCGTTTATGAATAAACTTGAAAACGTCTCTATACATGACTATTGAGAGACCCACTGACCCAAAGAAACGTGGCAGACCAAAGGCCAGCTAGAATGGCGTATCGTGTTGATCGTGTGATATCAAGCGGCCCAAGAGGCGAACTCAGTTGCGGTTTGTTGTGTGTGGTAAACACGCCAGGACTAGTGTCCGTGCTGGACAATAATGCGTCACGTTCTGTCGCCATTCCCAGCGGAACAATGAGCTGGAGGTACTTATCAAAGGAAGATGCAGATGCATTGTGCTCTTTTTATGTAAAGAGCGTGAGGACATCGGGTTTCGAGATCGGCAATATTTTGTGCCGAGTCCCGACGCTCCGGAAAAGCTCCAAATTCGACTCCGACAGCCACCGAAATTCGGAGTTAAGTATCCTCCGTGCCGCTCCACTCAGTGAAAGGCCGTCTGGTAAGTATCTCAACAGTAGCTGCAGCTGCCATAAGCCCCGGTCCCATAATTAATTGACGTCAGGTTGACACACTAGCAACGGTAGATATCCTGATCATTGTCCATGTTTCTTGACAGATATTGCCGCTCGGTGTCGAGTCAACAACGTTAGCTCGATTGATAGTGGTTCCTCGGGTTCGGTCAATCTTGGGAGATTCAGCATCGCCATTTGTTGGCTCGGACCTGACAGTTTAATCTTCGAGGAGTCGTATTTGCCTCCGATCTTGTACTGATACAATACTTTGCAAAAACGTATCACTCCTCGCCACAATGCACTATTCAAGTGGCGCTTGCGTCAGCACCGACAACTTGGTGCCAACAGTCGAGTGTGAAATCCTAAAGTTGATCCAAGAGGTATGTTCCTTCTGGGCGCTTGTTATTGTTTTTGCCATCTGATTCTTTCATTATATTATTATATATAAGGGCCACTCAAAGTATGCGGTTGCAACGCCGCGCTGCCGCGATATACGACTAAATGATGTTCCACACCAGCATCATCAAATTTGTTTGAACAAATTTTCCCTGACACCGTTTGACAAAGTACTGGCGGCGTTAAGTAAACCCTTTTCCCCCAGGAACCCTCTGTGTTGACCAACCACAGGTGAAATGATTCCACGGAAGCAAATTCAGATAGCTCGATCATTTAGTCAGCGACAATTCGGGAGTGCCTGTCTTCCCCTGGATTGAAATTCCCATTCGAAAAAATCACTGTAGGTCCTCATACAATAATATAGGTCCATATCTTTGAAACATTGTCCAGTGATTAACTCCAACCTTCACGGTGCAATACAACCATGCGGAGATACTCTGTTACGTCCCCCGAACCTCTTATCGGATGACGTTGTACGAGCAAGAAAGGCACCAATTGTATTGTCTCGATTCCGAAAATGACGGGTCTGAACAGATTATGTCCGTGTTCCGTACATCACTACTAATCATCTATCAATTGATAGGCTGGCATGCTACCGCCTTTGATACAAGCGTACATGCTCACAACATTGTTGCATTGTTTCAAGCAAAGGATGGTGGGAACGACGGCTATGCCGTATGGTTCCCAATACAAGGCATATCGATTGTCATATTTGGTATCCATCGTACGACAAGCACCCACATCTTGATCCCCTCCGCAGCCCTGAAGTGAGCTGTCGTGCACAAATGGTCCTGCTGGTGGTGTCATTGTCGTTTTAGATTCAAGAGCGGAGCGCTTGTCACCGCTGCGGCATACGGCGCGTCGGCGACACGGCCCGCTCACTCCACAGTACCGGTACCGTGGTCAGGCACCAAGTTTCCGCGCTGGTAACCCGTGGCGACAAATGCTGCTGTCGAAACGCATACCCAAGGTATAACGGACACGAATGATCACTCGAGAGATCGTCCAAACGGGCGCATCCATTGTGGGCCTTCCCGCCAGTAGAAGTCCATTAGCGTTGGCCCGATTTGTGCCAACTATCTGCTAGGTGGTATGTAAACTTCCACGCACTAATACAGATAAGACAGGGTTTCAGAATTTCGCACGGACTGAAGAAGAAGACGTCAAAGGCACCCCCCTGTTTTTTTTTGATTTGGTGTATCTCGTCCGACATCGTGTCCAAAACGTCGACGATCGCACAAAGGAAGGACCACGTACTTTGGTAAGGAACTCCGCCTTGTGGCCCCCAGTTTCCATACACAGCTAGCATGGACGTCAGGGTCCCCTCCCTTGGGAGCAGAGATTGCCCCATCATGTTCCTTACCCTCCCTTGTCTACTTCCGCCGTCCATATGGACGCCAGCCACAGTCACGTTAGCAGGTCGAAACATCGTTGAGCAGTCCTTTACCCTCACCCTCCCTATCCAAAGCAGCGCGCTACCTCATACCATGGATTGGAATGGGCTGAGTCATTCCCCTGACCAAACGCAAAAAGAACCGGCTGGGGTGTCTATGATGAGGTGCACGGCACTGATTACTCGCAGTGACGCCCAGTTCGCCGGCTCCGGGAGTTCCGCGCGTAAGGGTGTTTGACTGCATAATACACACCGTCAATTTCGACTGATTAGTATCCGACCTGGCATCTAAAGACGAAGAGGGGTATGCGTTCGCTTTGCGCGAGTGCTTGAACTTTAACTTCTAGGGGACAATTAAACCGGCTGTCGGCTGTTGATTCAATGGGGACTTGATTCGAATCTTCCCCGCCGATTCTAGAGCGTTTCTCTCAAACTCAATTTAGATATGGAATCGTCGCGGCTCCACGGAGCCCTTGAGGTTGGCCGGAAGGCTCAGCATGGTGCATGATTTCATACAACGTACTTGATAGATCGTTGGAGTGTATGGTAACTCTTGAGCTTTCAAAGGTGATGGTTGCTCTTCGATCCTTTGATCTCCGCGACCGAGGGGATCCTTACTTACTCCGTGTCGGCGCGCCCAAAATAAGGCACAAAGAAAGAAATTGCTTCCGTTAGGCTCTAAATGTAAAGGGGCCAAGAATTTTTTTTTTTTTTTTTCCATAGCAACGACACAGACGCTTGTACATATACAA
>JBBPNZ010000245.1:0-26604 GCA_038091195.1 Phylloporus rhodoxanthus | reverse complement strand
TTCTCCTTTAGTCAGTAGGGGAAAGCTTGAAAGGAGGGTCTAATTTGATGTTTTCCTTGTCTGGATAAATCTCTTTGATAGCCCTGGCCACAGTGGACTTCTCCAGACCAGTTTGGGAGGATATTTTCCTAGAAGAAAGGCTAGATTCAGAGAGGAATAGGATATTGACTCTAGTAGAGGCAGAAATGGGCTTTATGGTGAAGCAGGGTTAGTTGGGTAGTATTCCTGCCCTTTATAGTGCTCAGGGTTATGTAAGTTACATAATGAGACAGGGTTGAAGCACAGCATCCATCAGAACATTATGTTATTTATCAAATGATGACTAATAACATCATGGTCAAATAAGTGTTCCAATGACATGTCATTTTGAAATGGTTATATCTCAATCCCATGGCAACCAAATCACATGACTAAGAGCTCATCTTCAGAGCAAGGGTTATGGCTATTAATGACCCTGCAAGAATAAGAGCTAATATATTTTGGTTCTTTTGCAAATGTCAAGTCTTTCCAAAATGCCCCAACATTGGGACACTTATTTGAGCCACTGTATAAAATAGATCTTGAACACATGAGTGCTATTGTTCATCATTCACTCCCACAACATTATATCAACATGGCAACTCCCTCCAAATCAAGTTCTCTTTCTTCCTCATTCACTGGCAAATATGGTGATTACTGGGTGATACTTCAGTATTGCAGCTTCCGCATCAAGGTCACTGTGGATGTGCTGAAACACGGTGCAGTTAATGAGCACTGTTGGGATGACTTCAAAGCAGAGATGGTGTGTTTTCAAAATCAACATATAATGAACGCAGTACTGATGATGTTAGCAATTGCTCAACTGCATATATGTTCAGGGAACGCTGAACAGGATGTTCATGCTTCTCCCCCAGGCTGCTAGAGGGGTGCTGACACTCATTACCAACGTCAATGTATTCTCCAACCAATTGGAGAGGTTCATTCCGAAACTCCAAACAGACCAGGATAACACGGAATTGTCATTCCACACTGACCACTTGGCCAATATCTGGTGGATGGCCGACTCACTGCCACTAGATGACAAGCAATACTCATTAATCACCTTTGACAATCTATGGATGGAGGCCATAGCTGCTCACTGTGTATGTACGTATATTCCATTTCTGAGACAGGTATAACTGACTGGCTGTAGGCCAATGATCCCATCCAAATCGAGGATAGTATGACTGAGCAACAAGTGATTGAGGTGTATCGGCGGTCACTGGCAGAGATGTTTGAGAGTTTGAAAGATGAGTTGGAGGAGGTGGAAGTTGAAATAGCGATCATCGCAGATTGCATGGATGGAATGGAGAAGATGTTCAGCTTGACTATTCTGTAGTTCTACTGGCAATTATATAGTCATTTCATTTATTTGTTCAAATACGTGTACTGGCATGCATACTACAAGAGATACACTCAGTAAGGGGGATATACTCTGCGAGAGTCCATACAAAGTCCGATGGCTTCCAAAGCTTCGTAGCACATGAATCTTGGCAGTTGAACATTCACCCACTTCATCACCAGCTCACGCATGTAATATGCTAAACACCCCCTGTTCCCCTGAACCTCATTTACGCCATGCTGCAGGAGATGTCCAGAGAATGCCATGACAGTGCCTGGATGGTAATCAAAATGTTTGCCAAGCATCAGTATCACCATCCAGCCATCTTTGTAGTCTCCGATGGTCGCTAGCAAGTCAAAGGATTCTGCTGGAGAGTTAAGGTCCCTATGGTATGGCGATTGCCGATTGACCATCACCGATACCACGTTGAATACGCTATTCCACTCCTCGACCACCTCTGCTATTTCCTCTACTCTATTGGCATTTGCATGATCTGGCAGTGCTCTCATCATCGCCATACCGCCTTGGTACAAGTCTGGGTGCATGATCACCATTGCCGCCACTAGGAGAGCATTAGTCTCAGCATTTCTCGCTAGCCAATCCTGGCCTCCGGCAAATGAGTGGACTCTCTTAAGTGTCGCCAATACTTCTGGAAGGTGACCTCTGCCAGTATGACCCATTTGGAACCACACTGGCGACATGTTAAGGCATCCCTTTGTTAAGACCGGGTCAACTTCTGGGGGAACTCTGGAACTCCGGAGTTTTGGTTGGAAGGGACTGCGGCTTCACCGTATGTGGTGCGCCCTTGTCAACATCATGTCCCCGAATTTGGACAGAGGGTCAGAGATCAGAGATGGACGCGAGTGGAGGAGTGGAATCTTAGTCGATATTCGAACTGAGGTTACATGGTGAAGTACAGAGGTTTATATACAGAGTCAGAATGAAGTGACTAATGAATGATTAGAAGGGATTGGTAAGTACTGAGTAAGACGGGGGTCGGAGGAAGAATACACCGGAGCTGTGCTTGTCACGGAGCACAGGTATGGACAACGTCTGAATAGGCGACGTCTAAGTATGAGTCTTACTAAATGAGTAATGAAGAGGAGCATAAGGAGGAATGGAGATAAAGTCCGGAGACTCCTAGTGGCGTCTTGGTAGAGAATGCACCGGAGTTCTGAAGGAGAGGGGTCCAGAGTAGCGGAGGTAGCGGAGTTGGACTTAACCTGAAATCATGCATATGACACCCTTCAACACTCCATCAGCTGTACTGAAAAAGGCGGGGTCGCTCCACCATCCTTGAGTGGTGGAGTTATAGCTACTGAGCAATGCCACTGATATTGGTACCAATGCTTTGGAGACCTTCATCTGGAATATATGAGGTTGAGAATAGCTCAATATATAATAAACAAACCTGTCTTTCTTTCCCCAGAGTGGTAGGAAGATACCAAGCAAGAATAATACCATCACAGTCCATAATTATTGCTGGTTTATCAATGATCTCTGTATCTCCTGGGGGAAACTGTTCCAGCAGCTCTGCTTCACATTCTTCGTTTTTGCCGTAATCATTTCCTTTGATCGCTGTCAATAGGTTTGTAGCGGATATATTGACTGTCTCTGCCAGGCATTAGCATAAATTGTGGAGGATATATATGTCACGTTACTAGTGTTCCAATATGCAGAGACAAGTCTATCGAGACAGCGATCAGCATCTGCAACCAATGCAATTGGTAGATATATGCTCAGAAGGACCAGCTGTACGATATTGTCTGGATGAGTCCATTCACAGAAACAGGATACCATGTATTGGGCGAGTGTGGATGTGAGATGGAGGACCATGGTTGTTGTTTTGTCCTCTGATCGGTGAGAATATATATGCAAGTTATGGTCATCACTGCCATTGATTGATTAATCTGAGACAGCATAACCAAGGAGACTGCTGTAACGTGTTTCTGTCACTGCTGCTAAATGTACCATACCCCCATTGAATGTATAGTACCACTAAATGTACCTCACCGCTGAATATACTGCACCGCCACTGAATATACCATACTGCCGCTGAATGTACTGCACCACCAAAATACCGCCACCGCCATTGAATATACCACTACCATTGGATGTACTGCTACTGCCACTGAATATACCGCTACCGCCACTGAATATACCACCACCACCGCTGAATGTACCACACCGCCATTGAATGTACCACACCGTGCTGGATGTACCACTACCGCCATTGAATATACTGCTACCGCCACTGAATATACCATACCACCACTGAATGTACTGCACCTCCAAAATACCGCCACTGAATATACTGCTACTGCCACTGAATATACCACCACCACCGCTGAATGTACCACACCACCATTGAATGTACCGCCGCCACCAAATATACCGCACCGCGCTGGATGTACCACTACTGCCATTGAATGTACCACCACCACCGAATATACCGCACCGCGCTGAATGTACCGCTACCCCCATTGAATGTACCACTACCACCACTGAATATACCGTATCGCTGAATGTACCTCTACCACCATTGAATGTACCTCTACCACCATTGAATGTACCTCTACTGCCGTTGAATGTACCACTACCACTGAATATACCTCCACCACCACTGAATGTACCTCTACTGCTGTCGAATGTACTACTACTGCTGGATGTACTGCTATCACCACCAAATATACCATACCACCAAATGTACTGTACCACTGAATGTACTGTACTGCTGAATGTACCGTACTGCCGAATGTATCATACCACCAAATGTACCATACCACTGAATGTACCATACCGCTGTTGATTATACCACTACCACTGAATATACCACACCGCCAAATATACCGCTACCACCATTGAATATCTCGCTGCTGAATATACCGCTACTGCCGCAGATTATACCACACTGCCGCAGATTATACCACACTGCCGCAGATTATACCACACTGCCACAGATTATACTGCCATAGCTAGGTGATACTGCTGTTCCACTGTTTTTGGACATACCACAGCAATTGTTCCATCAGCTCACCCATTGCCATCGGTCATATTTACTATCGGCCAATCAATCTTTACCAGCATGACTCCCATGGGCCCACCAATATGCATCGACTCTCCTGCCATAGGTCATCCAATCCATATCGGCACTCTGAATCTCGGTGTTACGCGTAGCGTACACAATGGGCGAGACTCCTAAATGTGTTGACTCGAGTGATACTCACGAAGAGACCAACTCAAGAGACAACGAGGAGAACGAGAGTTCAGTCAAGGGGATTCCTTGAGTGAAGACGAGGACGAGGATCGTTCAGGGGTTTCCTGGAACGAGACTAGGACGAGGATCGGTCAAGGGGTTTCCTTGAGCGAGACTAAGACTAAGGGTTTGACTTTAGGAAAGTCGCAAGGATGGGACTTGATAATACGCTAGTATTGCGCAGTTCAAGACTGGAGTACAAACAAAGTAATCGACGAGTATTTATACACGAGATACCTTGCGCACGGACCAAGGGATCGAGAAAGGAAATAAGACTAGAAAAGGAAAAGAACGGTGAAGAACGTCAAGGAATACGGGGGAAGTTACCCGTCGTGAGAGATCTGGGTAAAGGGTGAGACGAAAGGAGAAGAGGAAGTACATGGTAGTCGGATAAGTCTGAAAGAGATAGGTCCGGTGATCAAGAGGAAAGCGGAATACAGGTAGAAGTGATCGCCTCGCCAGTTAGATCGATGAGAAGAAAAGAGAATCAGGACAAGGCGATGAAAGAGAAGAGAAATCGTAACACTCGGCCCATCCACATGTACCGTCACTTCTCCCATCGGCCCACCCATACATCTCGCCTGTCTCCTATCAGCCCAACCATCTCCATCATCAACCATCCAATTGGCCAATCCACCACTGTGGTTACCCTATCCCTTGGTCCATCCAATTGTCTCACCATATATGCCATCGGCCCACCACTATACATAGCTACAGCCCAATGGCCTATTTATATATGTCGGTACCTTATCCATCGGCCTATCTATTCCAATTGTCTGCCATTTCTTAGCTACAGGTACATTATCTTCACCTGTATGAATGGCCGACACATCTCTATCAGCGTTCATTCAATTGGCCCAGCCATCAGTTCACCTATTCATCCCTTGGTCCCTCAATCTCCACTGTCATTCTATCCATTGGCCCATCCATCCCAATCAGCATTTTCACTTTCAGCCAATGACTATACCTACTCATCAGCCCATTCATCTACCCCACTCCATACCTCGGCCCATCCGTCTTTATTTTCATATTCCAACTACCCTATTTCACTACTCATTTTCACTAATTATGCACTCAACCCATCCATCTCTATCGCCCATCCATAGGCCCATCCATCCCTATCAGTGGTTCACCCTTTCTCAGCCGATGTTCAGCTGGCCGTCTCACATGGCTGTTTTGCACCCTTCAGCTCCCCATCTTCATCAGTATAAGTGACTGAAGGGGCTTGGCCAATAGTGTCGACCTACCTCAACCTTGGCCATGTCATGAGCCACATACCCCCTCTCAGCCAGTGAAACTCGGCCAGGTCAATAGTGTCGACCTACCCCAACCTCAGCCAGGTCATGAGTCATGCACCACCACTTCAATTACCCAAACTCGGCCAGGACAATAGTCTCGACCAACCCCAACCTCAGCCATATCATGAGTCACATACCCTATCTCACCCAGTCAAACTCAGCCAGGTCGACAGTCACCACTCATCACCTTTGGCCTTGTTGTTTGTTTCACATCCCCACCCACCTACTTACACTTGGCCTGGGTGTTTGTATCGACCCCACTTACACTCAGCCACATCAATCCTGTCGAGCATTTTCCACACTCGGCCAAACCTCGGGTGGCTTGTATCAATCTGCATTATTGCAAGCTGGCTGGTAGCTGACATCAAGCAAATTCACTACATGGGGTCAAGGAATTTTATATAGGTTGGATGACTGTAGTCCATAGCCAGCAAGTTGCACTTGAACAATTGAATTTTAGTTGCATATCAGTCCTGAGGTAACCTGCAGCCTCCATTTCTACAGCAAGGAAGGGTATGTACACAGCGACCCATTCATGTCACATCGGGCAAGGATCGACGACCTCCTTGAGGCCATTCACCATTCTCGAGGCACCTTGTGCTACTGAAAGACCAAGATGCCGTCCTCTACTGTTAGTATCCACGCAGCTACATCGACAATACGTCCGAGCAGATCGTACCGAGCACAAAGATTACAGGCGAGGTTACTCAAAGACGACGACCGATCTTCATGTCCTGGAGGGCACAGTGTCAATGCTTCTCGGCCAAGGATGAGGGCTTCCCTGAGGTCATCAAATTTCCCGAGCCATCTGTACCGAGCGGCGAGATGAAGTGCAAGAAGTACTGTTGACCGATCCGGGTGGCCCCGCAGGAAAAGCACAAGTGCAGCAGAAAACCCCTCCTCGTCGATCTGCCTGATTGCCTCTCCAACTCCTCATCAAGCTTGTCAACCATGACCTGCTCAGCAAGCTGCTTGCAGCGTTTCACGCACTTGACGCCATTCCTGCGGATGTTGCACTTGCCGCGTCTATTGTCCCGTCCTGTCGGGCTGTACAAAGGTAGGGCACGGGACGTACAAGGGGAATGCGGATGCGATGTATGCCGGTTTTGTGGTCGTCTTGAGTGTCGTCTCTGCTGAGGGTGGGGAGCATCGAAAACGAGATGTGGATGAGGGGTTGTTGGGACAACGCGAGAAAGTTGGTCAGTTTAGTCTTCATGCAAAGAGACTGTGGAGGACTGACATTGCTCCTCAAGGACCCACTATCAGCTCGTCTCCGCCAAGGATTTCGCATCAGTTCCTTCATACCTCCCGTGCCATATTATCACACTCTTTCTGTCACTGCAAGATGTTCTAACAGCTTCGCCGTCGCACACGATGGTGACGTACTGGTGGGTGTGGTTTGGCTCCAAAGACATTTGCCCATTACCGTGCAAACTCTCATGACGTTAATAATGACAGAAGTGAGGGCACGTTCCACACGAGGGGCAGACGCTACCCGAGTGCCTTGACGAGGTCAGTATATCATGATCCACATCCGAGGTGACCAAACCGACTTTTTTTTTCTGAAAAAGCCTTATCCAATATCATTTCCCTTCAACAAGTCCGTAGATTGTCGCAGTTCAGAGACATCTGCTACCGCGATATATAGAAATAAAACGAGCGCTGAAAATGAGTCCTATTTCAGGCAAGGGCAATGTAAATGCACACGTACCATTCGTTTACCCTCTTGATTTTCACCAACGTCCAAGTCACCAGCAATGGGTGCGTGCTGAGAGATGAAGTTGTATTGGTACTGATGTTAGACAAGAATATTCCCAAACTATTGAAATTGACGCTATGGATAAGGTAAGGGCAGTGACATTTACAGCAAACGGCGAGTATCTCATCAGTGGTGTTTATGAGGGTATTCAAGTGTGGCGAATGAAAGACGGCGAACAAGTAGCGACGATGAACGTGGATCGGGGTGTCCATTGTGTTGCTGCCTCCAAGGATGGCAGATTCATCGCAGTGGGGTCATACTGGGGCAATGTGTTGGTTTGGGATGGGACGACCTACGAACAAGTCTTTGCAGGCAGGATCCCGGGCGGACCGATAATTTGTGACGTCGATTTCTCTCCAGACTCGTCTCGGCTCGTCTCTGCCAACGACTCGAATAGCACAGCCACCATTTGGGACATTGCAGCACGCCGAGAAGTGCAAACACGCCACCATGGCAATTGGGTTGGAGCAGCCAAATACTCTCCACAAGGCGACCGAATCGCGACAGCCAGTGATGAATCCGTCCGAGTCTGGGACAGTGACGATGGGCGCTTACTAGTCGACGTCAAACTGGGACTGAAACCGTGGCATGGTCTCCTCTGGTTCAACGACTATCTCTTCGTCAAAACAAAGGACAGCGAAATCAAGCAAATCCATGCATCCACCGGGTCAACCATCTCCGAGTGGTCAGTTCCTTACGACCACGACTCGTCCATTGCCCTGCCGCAACATGGGCAATTCATAGCATACTCTACAAAGGACGACATCACGTTCTGGGATACCTCGACACACACCCAACTTGGCCTCATCTCAAGCGAAGGACGTCCAGTTGCATTCTCTCCAGACGACCAGCTTGCGATTGTTGCAAAAAATCAAAAAATCATCATCCAAGACCTTTTTCTTATCAGCGTACGTCCTCACATAAACAAGTTCCCCTTTCTCATCTGCACCTCATACACAAGGAGCCGGACATTCGTATCGAACACGCTGCACTTGATGCATGGAAAAGCGGTCAACTCACGAAGGCGGAAGCGTTACTGACTGCCATCCCGAGGTCCAAGGCTACGGCCCATCATGTGCTCGCTAGCCGAGCTCTTGTCCGGGCATGCATGCGACACTGGGACGTAGCACTGGTAGATGCAGAGCAGGTGCATTTTCTCTACTCTCACATATATGGACGCTGACACCATTTAAACCAAGTCGATCGAAATTCAGTCGTCCACCTTTGGTTATATTGCGAAATGTGTGGCTCTTGTCGGCGGGGGAGGCGCACACGCGGCATGTCGACTGTGTGACATTGCGTTTCTGCGCTTCCATCCAGATCACGTCGCCATTCTCCTTCTCATCAAGGTGTGTTTCCGTGCAACGCCCCCTGTGTTTTGTTTTGGTTTCTATCTCATCTTAGGCTGTTGTCCTGTTCTTGGCTGGAGAGCACGATGATGCGATATCACGTATAAACGACCTCATTGCTGTTAGGCCCTTGGACCCAACGTTCTACGTAGTGCAGGCACGTGATTGATGCCCTATCATTTGGTACCATACTAACGTTCTCAATAGGCATATATGTACCTTCTCCGTGGGGACATGTACATGGAGGACAGCAATTACAATCGCGCGTTTCGGTCATTTGAGGACGCGCGAGTGAAACTCGGTAACCGCACGGAACAACCACCATTGATAATCTCATTGGTATATCTCCTACTATATCGCAGGGTGTTGAAAATGATCCCGATTTCTGATAGATTTCGGGGTGGAAATTTGATGACCTTGCAATCACGATTCAGCTGCGATTGTGCGAGGCTCTCCTTTCGGCGGGTAACACCAAGGAGGCTGGCGAGTCTGCACTGCGCATGGTGGATCGGGAGGCCAATATTACTGAGTCTATCGAGATGTGGGTTTCTGGTGAGCTCTCTTTCCACGTATTCTCTTGTCACATCTAAATTTCACGAAGACTTCCTACAACGATGTCTTTCCACGCCGGAAAACAATGACAACGCGAACTTTGTGACTACTGGCCACAACACCATATCACATCCTATGATGCCACTATCGAGAGAGTGGGCAGGATCAAGATTATCAACTGGGTCATGGAAAGATGCCTTGACTGCAGCGGCTGGCGTGAGCATAGTTTTGCTTCGAATTGCTTGTGTATATCTGATGTGAATGTGGCCCGTAGTTTGTACCCCCAAGATTCACAATCTATCAAGTCATATGTGAACATCTCGAGATGACCGGCCATGTAGCGGACGCAGTCCTGTGTTTCCACCAAATGCATGGCGAACTCGCACAGGAAATACATGGCGAGCAAGCAAATTGGACTCGAGGTAGGTGACTATGTGTACAATACAAAAGCCATTTGCGTGACTATCCTCTATCAGACTTTAAATCTCAATGCTGTGATATACTAGAGGACCTCGGGGATATCGCCATGAATAATAAAGAATATGGAGAGGCCATCTCGCAGTACACTACTGCACTGTCTCTAGACCCCGCTACCAAGCAAGTCCTCTTGGTTAAGCGAAGCACGGCATGTGTGGGAATGGGTGAGTGGGACGATGCCTTGAAGGACGCAAATGAAGTAGCTTGCTTTGAACCTCCTATTTGCCCATGCTAATGGTGATTCATCAGGTAATTAGGCTTGATCCCGATTCTCCATTGGGTTACGAATGGAGACATGCTGCTTTGCATTGTAAAGGAGATTATGAAGATGCAATAGTTGCATATGAGACAATGCTGTCCATGATGTCGGAATCATCTAATCCAGTGATTCGTGGTGAGGGTAATGACTTCGTACAGATATTTTTCGTTGATACCCTCATAGAACAATCACACCGCTATATCAGACCAGAACAGACAAAGGAAACCATTCGCACAACCATCGAGGATGCGATTCGTGACTCTCCACCAGTGCTCATCAACACCATTCATGGTTGTCTCTGCGACAAATCGGAGCAGGCTTCTGCTTTCGAAAATACGCCAACCTTCACGGAGCTCGTTTCATCCATGACCACACACATCGACTACATCCATATCGAGCAGGAAGTCGAGAAATACTTTCGTTACGCTACATTCTCACACAAGTGGGAGGACAACGAACCTCTGTTTGAAAAGGTTATCAAGGTCGTGGTGTTTGATCTCGAGGCATCTCCTGCGCACGAGAAGCTCCAAATGTTTTGCAAGATTGTACGAGAGGCAGGATTCAATTGGGCCTGGAGCGATACATGCTGTATCAACAAAGGGGATCATGTCGTGCTCCAAGAAGCATTGATCAGTATGTTCAAATGGTATGAACGTTCTGCGATGACCATCATCTTCCTGCGTGGGGTGGACCGTCTGGCAAAGCGCGGTGCTCTGACGAGGAACATATGGAACATGCGAGCGTGGACACTACAGGAGTACCATGCGTCAAAGGTGGTCCAAATCTATACCGAAGATTGGACACCATACTTGGGTCTCAAGATCTACAACCACAAGGAGTCACCTGAGATCATATCAGAGATGGAAGAGGCAACGGGTGTTTCAGCACAAGCATTGATGGCGCTCCGTCCTGGTCTAGACAACATACGTGAAAAACTTCGCCTTGCCTCCACACGCCAGACGACACGGGTCGAGGATGCTGCCTACTCATTGCTGGGGATATTTTCTTTGTCCCTACCAATCACGTATGGCGAGGGAGACAAAGCACTTGGCCGACTCTTATCGCAATTACTCGCGAGCTCAGGGGACGTGAGCATCCTTGCGTGGACGGGGAGATCCGGTAGCTTCAATAGCTGCCTTCCATCCAGCATCACCGTCTTCAATGAGCTTCCGACCTTACATATACCACCAGCTATCTCCGACGCTGAAATAGGAGCAATCACTGCCGGATTGCGTTCACTCAACCTTGCTTTGGTTACGAGGCTGTATGACCGAGTACACGAACTCCTGGTGCCGTCATTTTCAGGACGCCGAATGAGACTCCCATGTCTCGCCTTCAAACTTGGTCCGGTGTTGGCCTCTCGGAATGGGTTACACCGTATATTCCGCGCGCAGACGCACGCACTGGGCATCGTGGAGATCCAAACCCAAGAAGATCTCACCCAGCTAGGTTCTCTATGCCTTATTCACCCTTGGATCGACTTTCTCCTCGCCCGACACCCTGTCGGGAATGTAACAGGGACAATTGATGAGAATATGGATGACAA
This sequence comes from Phylloporus rhodoxanthus, assembly GCA_038091195.1. Taxonomy (NCBI): domain Eukaryota; kingdom Fungi; phylum Basidiomycota; class Agaricomycetes; order Boletales; family Boletaceae; genus Phylloporus; species Phylloporus rhodoxanthus. The sequence goes on along the minus strand of JBBPNZ010000245.1, from coordinate 14,748 downwards.
GTCTTCTGTTCTGGGCGAATTGCCATCGTTCCCTAGCCCATCCAATATCGCATCGACAACCCAGCAAACACGAACAGCACGGCTCATGTCTCGTATCGGGCTACCATTTAGCGGTCGTTCTGCCCCGGACGCTGGATCACTCCTGCCTCCTTCGACCCTGTCACCTGCAGAAAAACACACGCGTGTTCTGCAATTCATTGCTCGACTGCGTCGACCGTTTGGTGCGCTCTTGTTCACGCCCACTCGCTGGAATGTGGAAGAATACAGGCGAGTCGCTGCGGAGAGTTTGATCATAGTCCAAGTGAATGAGATCACGCCGGAAATATTGGACAAGCTGATAAATAGTGTACGCATGTTGGACGTGCTTTGATGATTTCAGAATTGTGTCGTTCTTCATGAGGTTCCTGACAGCTCTGACATGTAGTGAGGTACGAGCGGAGAGCACGGTCTCAGTACTTGGAAGTAACTCTCTTTGCACTTGTAGATCGCATCCCCCAATTCGCTCCGCAAGGCTGTCGGTCTCCACGATAGTACACCAGCGTTAGATGGGCAGGGAATCCCCATCCGCGCAGATGCGTCATAGATATATCATTCGGCATTCAAACTGGTCAGTCAACCTGAACGGGGATGGAATCACCAAACGATGCATAAGTATCTTTTGTGCGAAATTCACGCGCGTTGCACACGTTCGAACAAAAGATTGGTCTTCAAAATCTTGGAGAGATTGCGAGAAATGCGTGCAGTGAGAGCCGCGTCCCACTCTTCCTCGGCCGTCTGAGCGGTGTGCACTGATCAAGGTGACAGACTGGATAGTCTCAGGAGTGATGTACAGCAGGCACGACAGGAAATGGGGACCGGCACTCGACCTGCTTGGCGAAGATGCTTTATTGATGAATATGTATACTTTGCTGGGCAGTGCGTCCCCTGATTTTCCGAGAACATTGTCACGTTTCGAGCTCAGTACGGGAGCGAGCGAGCTGGCTAAGAAAGATGGGAAGATCAGAGCGTTCGGTGTGTGCTTTGTACAGGTGATTGGTAAAGTGAATAACTGTCCAGTCGGGTCGTTACAAGCTAGGAGGGGAAGCAACTGTAAAGGTGATGAATTTCTGTCGCAGGTGCTGCAATATTCAAGAGTCACCCGAGGGGGCGCCGCGATCTCTCAACCACTGGACTTGCACAAGGCGGGTTCATGCAGCAGTTTGGCGAAAAAAAAAACACTAAATTACTATCCTGGACTCGTTTTCTTTTAGAAGGTGAGTAGTGCGTGTAGACATATGCGTACCACACATAAGACATTCCTCTGTCAACAAGCTGAGTAGGTGCGAGTGTTGATGTAGTCCTATTCAGAGCGCACCAAGGAAGTTGTACATGCGCATCAATCAAAGAAAATAAAAATATTGCTGGCGAATGGAGTGCACGAACCAGGGGGTGTGTTGGTTCCAAACACATTAATATCTTGAGGTGCAAGATGGGTCAATATTCTTAATTTCTTCCCATCAACCACATGTCCTAAACTTCGATGGCACCTCGATGATAACGGGGTGAGTTCGCATCAATCCACCACAATAACAAACATTCAAACATGTAAAGTACACGAACTCTTCCAGGTAAATAAGTCAAGGCCTCGTCGAGAACGAGAAAACTTGTGAAACCATCAAAGCACGTCCAACGTCCGTACGCTATTTATCAGTTTGTCCAGTATTGCTGGCGTGATCTCCTCCACTTGGACTCTGATCAAATTCTGTGCAGCAACACGCCTGTACTCGTCGATATTACGGCGTGTGGCGACGAGTAACAGAGCACTAAACGGTTGCCTGAGTCGGGCGATAAATTGGAGGACATGCATCTGCTTTTTGGAAGGTGACATGGTCGAAGGGGGTAAGAGGGATACAGTGTCCGGGATGGATATGATAGGTGGTCCACCAGCCAAAGCGGTCGAAGGAGGCGCCAGTGATGTAGTATCCTGGACGGATGGGATTAATAGTCCGCCAAAAGTTCGCCCAAGGCGACCGAGGAATCGTGCCGTTCGTGTTTGCCCGCTTGTCGACGAAATATTGGATGGGCCAGGGAAAGATGGCAACTCGCCCAGCACAGACAATTGGTCATCCGTATTCTCAGTAATGGTCTTGAGTACACTCCCGAAAGGTTGTCTATCGAGGAGATAGTCAATCCAAGGGTGGGCGAGGTACAGAGGACCAAGCTGGGAGAGGTCTTCGTCAGTTCTGATCTCCACAACCCCGAGTGCGTTTGTTTGCGCGCGGTAAGTACATTCCAACCCACTCCGAGAGACCGATAGCTGTCCAAGTTTGAAGGCAAGACACGGAAGTTTCATGCGGAGCCCTGAAAACGACGGCACAGGCAGCTCGTTTACTTTATCATACAACAATGCGAGGTCGGGCGTACGAATTCCGACAGTGATGGCGGCCATTTTAGCGTCGAAGATGCCTGGTGGTATGTGTGACGTCGGAAGCTGGCTGAAGACTGTGATACTAGATGGAATGCAGCTATTAAAGCTGCCAGATCTCCCCGTCCATGCAAGGATACTCACGTCCCCCGAGCTCGCAAGTAACTGTGACAAGAGCCGCCCAAGTGCCTTGTCTCCTTCACCATATGTAATTGGTAGTGACAGAGAGAATATCCCTAGCAACGAATAAGCGGCATCCTCGACCCGTGTTGTCCGGCGTGTGGAGGCAAGGCGGAGCTTTTCTCGTATATCGTGAAGGCCAGGTCGGAGTGCCATCAATGCTTGCGCCGAAATACCTGTAGCCTCTTCCATCTCCGAGATGATCTCGGGTGACTCCTTGTGATTGTAGATCTCGAGACCAAGGTACGGTGTCCAGTCCTCAGTATAGATTCGGACCACTTTTGACGCATGGTACTCCTGTAATGTCCATGCTCGCATATTCCATATGCTCCGTGTTAGAGCACCGCGCTTTGCTAGACGGTCAACTCCACGGAGGAAGATGATCGTCGTCGCAGAACGTTCGTACCATTTGAACATGCTAACCAACGCTTCTTGGAGCACAAAATGATCCCCTTTGTTGATGCAGCACGTATCACTCCATGCCCACTTGAATCCCGCCTCTCGTACGATCTTGCAAAACATTTGAAGCTTCTCATGAGCAGGAGATGCCTCGAGATCAAACACCACAGCTTTGATAACCTTTTCAAACAGCGGCTCGTTGTCTTCCCACTTGTGCGAGAATGTAACGTAGCGGAAGTATTCCCCAACTTCCTGCTCAATATGAGCGTGATTGATATGTGTGGTCATGGACAAGATGAGCTCTGTGAAGCTTGGCGTCTTTTCGAAAGCACAAGCCTGCTCCGATTTGTTGCAGAGGCGACCAGAAATAGTGTTGATCAACACTAGTGGAAAGTCGTGAATCATTTCCTCGATAGTTGTGCGAATCGTTTCTTTTGTCTTTTCTGGCCAGATATAGCGGCGAGATCGTTCTATGATAGGGTATCAACAAAAAAATATCAGAACACTGTCATTACCCTCACCACGAATCTCTGGATCAGATGATTCTGACATCATGGACAGCATTGTCTCATATGCAACTATTGCATCTTCATAATCTCCTTTACAATGCAAAGCGGCATGTCTCCGTTCGTAACCCAACGGAGAATCGGGATCAAGCCTGATCACCTGACGAATCGCCGTTAACGTGGGAAAAGTGGAGGTCAAAAGCAAGTTACTTCATTTGCGTCCTTCAAGGCATCGTCCCACTCGCCCTTTCTCACACGTGCCATGCTTCGCTTAGCCAAGAGGACTTGCTTGGTAGCGAGGTCTAGAGACAGTGCAGTGGTGTACTGCAAGATCGCTTCGTCATACTCTTCATTATTCATGGCGAAATCCCCGAGGTCCTCTAATTGTCCACAGCATCGAGATATAAAGTCTGATAGAGGATAGTCACACAAATGTGTTCTGTATTGTACATATGATCACTCACCTCGAGTCCAACTTGCTTGCTCACCATGTATTTCCTGTGCGAGTTCGCCATACATTTGGTGGAAACACGAAACTGCGTCTGCTACCTGGCCGGTCACCTCGAGATGTTCACATATGACTTGATAGATTGTGAATCTTGGGAGTACAAACTACAGGCCACATTCACATCAGATATACACAAGCGATTCAAAGCAAAATTATGCTCACGCCAGTCGCAGCAGTCAAGGCATCTTTCCATGACCCAGTTGTCAGTCTTGATCTTGCCCACTCTCTCGATAGTGGCATCATAGGATGTGATACGTTGTTGTGGCCAGTAGTCACAAAGTTTGCGTTGTCATTGTTTTCCGGCGTGGAAAGACATTGTTGTACGAAGTCTTCGTGAAATTTTAGATTTGGCAAGAGAACGTGTAGAACGGTAGCTCACCAGCAACCCAGATCTCGATGGGCTTGGTCATATTGATCTTTTGTTCGACCATGCGCAGTATAGACTCGCCAGCCTCCTTAGTGCGACCCGCTGCGAAGAGAGCCTCACACGATCGTAGTTGAATGGTGATTGCAAGGTCATCGAATTTCCACCCCGAAATCTGAGAAATCGGAATCAATTTGAATACACTACAAGGCGACGTATATACCAATGATATTATCAATGGTAGTTGTTCCGTGCGGCTACCGAGTTTAACTCGCGCGTCCTCAAATGACTGAATTGCCCGATTGTTGGCGCCGCTCTCCATGTACAGGTTCCCATGGAGAAGGTGCATATATGCCTATTGCTAACATTAGTATGCAACCAAATGCTAGCGCATCATTCACCTGCCTGGACTACGTAGAACGTTTGGTCCAAGGGCCTAACAGTAATGAGGTCGTTTATACGTGATATTGCATCGTCGTGCTCTCCAGCCATGAACAGGACAACAGCCTAAGACAAGAGAAACTAAACAAAATCCGGGGGTGTTGCACGGAAACACACCTTGATGAGAAGGAGAGTGGCAAGATGATCGGAATGGAAGAGCAGAGACGCAATGTCGCACACTCGACGTCCCGCGTGTGTGTCCCCCTTGCCGACAAGAGCCACACATTTCGCAATATAACCAAAGGTAGATGATTGAATTTTGATCGACTTGGTTTGAAATGGTGTCAGCGTCTATATATGTGAGAGTAGAGAGAATGTACCTCCTCGGCATCCACGAGTGCTGTGTCCCACTGCCGCATGCATGCCCTGACAAGAGCTCGACTAGCGAGTACATGATGAGCTGTATCCTTGGACGTTGTGATCGCTGCAGTCAGTAACGCTTCCGCCTCCGTGAGTTGACCCTTTTTCCATGCATCAAGTGCAGCATTTTCAATATGAATGTCCGGCTCCTTGTGTATGAGAAAGGAAAACGTGTCTACACGCGGTAAGATGTTGAAAACACAGGACGTACTTTGACAAGAGAAAGAGTCCTGATGATGATTTTCTGTTCCTGTGCAATAATTGCAAACTGGTCGTCTGGAGAGAATGCGATTGGACGTGCTTGACTGCTCCGCGAGATGATGCCAAGTTGGGTGTGTGTCGAGGTATCCCAGAACGTGATGTTGTCCTTTGTAGAGTATGCAATGAATTTCGCATGTTGTGGCAGGGCCATCCGTGAGTAGTCGTCGTGAGGAACTGACCACTCGGAGACAATTGACCCGGTGGATGCATCAATTTGCTTGATTTTTCCGTCCTTGGTATTGATGAAGAGGTGGTGGTTGAACCAGAGAAGACCATGCCACGGTTCTACTCCCACTTTCACATCGACCAGTAATTGCCCGTCGTCGCTGTCCCAGACTCGGACGGATTCCCAAGTGGCTGTCGCGATCCGGTCGCCTTGTGGAGAGTATTTGGCTGTTTCAACACACCAGCCGTGGTGGAGTGTTTGCACTTTTTTGCGTGCTGCCATGTCCCAGATGGTGGCTGTTTTATTACCACTATCGGCAGAGACGAGTCGAGTCGAGTCTGGTGAGAAATCCACGTCACTAATCGCCGGTCTGCCCGGGATCTTGTCCGCAAAAACTTGTTCGTAGTTCGTCGCATCCCAAACCCAAACATCGCCCCAGTATGACCCCGCTGCGATGAATCTGCCATCTTTGGAGACAGCAACTCTCCAGACATCTTTCACTTGCATCGTCGCTACTCGTTCACCGTCTTTTACTCGCCACACTTGAACACTTTCATAACCAGCACTGATGAGATACTCGCCGTTCGCTGTAAATGTCAATGCATTTACCCAGTCACCAGCAATTTCGATGGTTCGGAAATATTCTTGTTTAACATCAGTACCAATCTAACTTCATCTCTCAGCACGCACCCATCGCCGACGACGCGGCCGTTGGAGAAATGATCAAGAGGGTAAATAGAGAAGCTGTGGTACGTGTGCATAAGTACACGTTGCCCTTACCCGAAATAGGGCTCATCTCGTGTTTTCGGCGCTAGTTTCATTTCTATCGCGATGGCAGATACTAGCCCTGGTGGTTGTGAATTGGCTCCAGAGACGTGCCAGCTCTGATGACCCAGATAATGACAGTCTCGGTCCACGCGAGTCGCACACGCTGCCTTCAAACTGACGTCTTTCTGTAACAGCCTCGCCCAACATTAATACTATTTCCCCTCCAGCAGAGTCCGTAGTCAGTGTGGAGCGACGCACTCCCAAGTCCCTTTGAAGATCAAAGTGACCATGTCCCAACGACCCCTTTATCTGCATCTCGTCTTTGATGCTCCCACCCTTGGAAACGCTGTGGTCCAAGTCAGCTCTGTGCGCGCTCGCATATGGCCTCTGCCCCCGACCAAGCCGGTAACAAATCCAAGAGTACGACCATCGCACTTACCTCAACTACGGCTCCATCCACGCAAACATCCCGTTACCCGTTCACTCAACACTTTGACACACCGTGGACGCGACCCTATTCATGCTGTTCCCCACCGCCCCACATGGATTGTCCAACTCGGCCTCCCGTGTGCTCGCCGCTGCTGGGTCGTCTGTGTCACGAAGCGAATGCGGGCGCATCATCCACACCGAGCCCGCCGGCTGTGCTCGTCAAATTTGGGGAGAGTTGGAGGCTATCGTCGTCCGCGTAATGCTCCAGTATCGCATGGTGGAATGATGTCTTGTCGGGTACTGCGGGTTACTAACGGATTGCTTAGGACTATATTCTACGCTATATGCAGTTATTGACTTTTGACTAGGTCATAGTATTCACTCTCATCTCCGACAATCGAGCCCGCACCCACTCCAGGCATGACACAATCTCCCATCTGCGGTCCCACCCCTCTCGCGCACCTCCCTGCACAACAAAGACCCAAACCACACCCTCGTCCCAGTAACGCATTCATGCTATTCCGGTGGGCCGAGTTTGCCGCCGCACAAAAAAGATCACCTCACCATCGAACACATTAATCGCCACATCACCCGCATCCTCATTCGTTACTGGAACCGCCTCTCGAATCAGAAAGGCAGGCGTGGCAAGACAAGATGGCTGCAGAGAAGCAACAGCAAGCGGGGCAGCGCTATTGGTTCAGCCCAGCCCGGGAAACGGATGCGTCAGGCACAATGTCCGCAGGATGCGAAACACTGCGAGCAACTCGCGGAGCCATTCATGGCTGGAAAGGTCGACGAGGAGTTGGAGAACGTGATCAAGCAGACTGGTGAAGAGCGGCTTGCTGCCGCGCATGTAGTGAACGCGCCACAAGCTTCCACCAAAATAATTCACCCTGCATCTTCCCACAAGACCACATGTCTGCTCGACAAGGCTGGCGCAGTAGCAAGTGAAACGTCGAAGGAAGGCTGACTCTGTTCGTAGCCATTAGCTACTCAAATTTCGGATGACCGTACACGGGCCCGTGTCCCAGTTAAACAAGAACCGCTGGCCACGCCGGTCCACGGTCCAAAACGTCACGAGGAAATCTCAGATGACCCGGTCCTGTGCAAAAGGTGAGCGAGGGTCATTCGGAGCAGGCGCAACGCACCCCGATGGTGGTCCCACACACCGGGCTCGAGGTCGCGACTTGACCTTGCAAGCTCGAAGGTACTGAGTACTGAACCACAAGGGCCATACCTGAACGCAGTGGTATATCGACACCGTACGGTTCGGAAGAGAGTGTGACACATGCTCAGTATATTAGTGACGAATATGAACAATGTGTCCCCTAATTTCTGGGAAAGTTGTCGCGTTTCATGTGCGGCACCCAGACGAGAGCGTCATCCAAGAAGGAGACGAGGAGAAGGGATAGTGGTTGTTGGGAGGAAACTAGGACTCGGTGGCAACCTGCATCAAGTTGGCAGGCAGTGTCACAATTGACTCCGACTCAGTCATCCCAAGTTCCAGCGCTCATTCGTGTTGGAATTGCATTGACACTGGCATTGAAATGACGACGTGTAAAGTACATGGATTCTTCGCAAGTAAGCGACGTATCGGTAGAGGAACCTCATGGAGAATGTGAGAAATGATCATAGCACGTCCAACGTCCATACATCGTCAACCAGCCTCTTCAATATTTGCGGCGTGATCTCCTCCACTGTTACTGTAATTAATCTCTCTGCAGCGACTCGCCTGTATTCGGCCATGTTCTCGCTTATCTCGGTGAGTAACAGAGCACCAAACGGTTGCCTAAGTCGAGCAAAAAATTGGAGGACACGCGTTCGCTTATCCACAGGCAACAGGTTCGAAGAGGACCGAAGCGATGCAACATCCAGGCCAAGTGGCCGTACAATGCGAGATATGAGCCGTGCCGCTCCTTTTTGCCTGGGGCCGGAGAACGAATGTGGCAAATCGTCCTGAACAGCCGAGTTGTCTGTATTCTCCTCAAAAGTTGTCCGTGGTACACCCCCGACAGGGTGTCTGTGGAGGAGAAAGTCAATCCAAGGGTTGACGATGCGCAGGGGACCCAGCCGGAAGCTGGCTGAAGACAGTGATACTGGATAGAAGACAACTGTTGAGGGTGCCAGATCTCCCCGTCCACGCAAGGATGCTCGTGTCCCCAGAACTCGCAAGTAACTGTGATAAGAGCCACCCAAGTGCTTTGTCTCCCTCGCCATATGTGATTGGTAGGGACAAAGAGAATATCCCCAGCAACGAGTAGGCAGCATCCTCGACCCTGACCGGCGTGTGGAGGCCAGACGAAGCTTTTCTCGTATGTCATCGAGGCCAGGTTGGAGTGCCATCAAGGCTTGTGCTGAGATACCCGTTGCCTCTTCCATCTTCGAGATGATCTCGGGTGACTCCTTGTGATTATAGATCTCGAGACCCAGGTACGGTGTCCAGTCCTCAGTATAGATTCGGACCACTTTTGACGCATGGTACTCCTGTAATGTCCATGCTCGCATATTCCATATGCTCCGTGTCAGAGCACCGCGCTTTGCTAGACGGTCAACTCCACGGAGGAAGATGATAGTCATCGCAGAACGTTCGTACCATTTGAACATGCTAACCAGCGCTTCTTGGAGCACAAAATGATCCCCTTTGTTGATGCAGCACGTATCGCTCCATGCCCAATTGAATCCTGCCTCTCGCACGATCTTGCAAAACATTTGGAGCTTCTCATGCGCAGGAGATGCCTCGAGATCAAACACCACCACCTTGACAACCTTTTCAAACAGGGATTCATTGTCCTCACACTTGTACGAGAATGTAGCGTAGCAGAAGTATCTCCCAATTTCCTGTTTGATTTGAGCGTGGTCGATGTCTGTGGTCATGGATGAAACGAGCTCCGTGAAGGTTGCCGTCTTTTCGAAAGCCTGCTCAGATTTGTCACAGAGACGACCATGAATGGTATCGATGAGCATTAGTGGAGAGTCACGAATCATTTCCTCGGTAGTTGTGCGAATGGTTTCTTTCGTCTTTTCTGGCCTGACGTAGCGGCGAGATCGTTCTATGAGAGGTATCAACCAAAAAAAATCTGTACGGCGTCATTACCCTCACCACGAATCTCTGGATCAAATGATTCTGACATCTTGGATAGCATTGTCTCATATGCAACTATTGTATCTTCATAATCTCCTTTACAATGTAAAGCAGCATGTCTCCATTCATAACCCAACGGAGAATCGGGACCAAGCCGAATCACCTGACGAATCACCGTTAGCGTGGGCAAAGTGGAGGTCAAAAGCAAGTTACTTCATTTGCATCCTTCAAGGCATCGTCCCACTTACCCTTTCTCACACGTGCCGTGCTTCGCTTAGCCAAGAGGACTGGCTTGGTAGTGAGGTCTAGAGATAGTGCAGTTGTGTACTGCGAGATGGCCTCGTCGTATTCTTTATCAGTCATGGCGATATCCCCGAGGTCCTCTAATTTTTCACAGCATCGCGAGATAAAGTCTGATAGAAGATAGTCACGCAAATGCGTTCTGTATTGTACACATGCTCTCTCACCTCGAGTCCAACTTGCTCGCTCGCCATCTATTTCCCGTGCCAGTTCGCTATACATTTGGTGGAAACACGACACTGCGTCCGCTACATGGCCGGTTGTTTCGAGACGCTCACACATGACTTGATAGATTATGAATCTTGGGAGTACAAACTACAGGCCACATTCATGTCAGTACACAAGCGATTCCAAGTAAAACTATCCTCACGCCAGCCGCAGCAGTCAAAGCATCTTTCCATGACCCAGTTAGTCTTGATCTTGCCCACTCTCTCGATAGTGGTATCATAGGATGTGATGTGTTGTTGTGGTCAGTGGTCACGAAGCTCGCGTTGTCATTGTTTTCTGGCGTGGAAAGACATCGTTGCACAAAGTCTTGCTGAAATTTGAGATGTGACAAGAGAACATGTAGAACGATAGCTCACCAGCAACCCAGGTCTCGATGGGCTTGTTCATATTGATCTTTCGTTCGACCATGCGCAGTACAGACTCGCCAGCCTCCTTAGTGCGACCCGCTGCGAGGAGAGCCTCACACGATCGCAGTTGAATCGTGATTGCAAGGTTATCAAATTTCCACCCCGAAATCTGTGAGAAATCGGAATCAATTTGAATACACTACAAGGTGACGAGGATATACCAATGAGATTATCAACAGTGGAAGATTGGTGCAGTCACCCAGTTTAAGTCGCGCGTCCTCAAATGACTGAATCGCGCGATTGTTGTCGCTGCTCTCCATGTACAGGTTCCCACGGAGAAGGTGCATATATGCCTATTGCGAACATTAGTGCCACCAAATGCTAGCACATCATTCACGTGCCTGGACTACGCAGAACGTTGGGTTCAAGGGCCTAACAGTAATGAGGTCGTTCATACGTGATATTGCATCGTCGTGCTCTCCGGCCATGAACAGGACAACAGCCTAAGATAAGAGCAGCTAAACAAAATCCAGGGGGTGTCGCGCGGAAACACACCTTGATGAGAAGGAGAATGGCAACATGATTTGAATGGAAGAGCAGAGACGCAATATCGCACACTCGACGTCCCGCGTGTGTGTCCCCCTTGCCGACAAGAGCCACACATTTCGCAATATAACCAAAGGTAAATGATTGAATTTTGATCGACTTGGTTTTAAATGGTGTCAGCGTCCATATATATGACTTCGACCTGTCAGTGTCAAGCCTGGGGTAATCACTAACCACCCATGTTTCAGACGAAGGAATGGACGTCTTGGCAACGTCTTACAGAATGTTTTTCCTTGTTCTTTCACGGCGCATCATTGAATGCTGGCCAATGCGTCAACTTCCCGCTTGCGACCTGGCAACCCTGCGTGTGCGTTGCCAGTTCTCTGTTTCGACCTCATGGATGAATGCGACGATCCTCGATTTGTGATCCACGTCCAGATATGTTGGAACAATCTAGTGGCCTTGAAACGTCTTGTGACACTTGATGATATCCGACTCATGGTGAAGTTGGTTTCCTTGTCCTCACTATTATTGAACCCTTGTGCAGTTCGCCATCTACGTCGCGTGAAGACATATACATGCCTTGACCAAGGCTGGCGCCAGATCTTTACCGTCAAAAGGTCATTTCACATCGTTTTTGCACTTACGGTTTTACCTTGGTCGGCGATAGTATGATGCACCCAGCACTTGCAAGCTATGTCGACCAGTGATACAGGCTATGCTGACTTTGACATACGCCGTATTACTTGCATCACCTACGCAATTGACGCATGAATTCAGCCGAGTTTGTCATTTATGGTTGTCATGAGTGAAAAGAACTGGGCTTACCCCGTTTCTACCATACGTCCTTTGCAATTTCCTCAATTTGCCAAGAAAGGTATGCTGTTGATCCTGAAATCTACCTAGTAATGATTCAATATCATTGTCAATCAACACGTATGACAATGATGACCTGTTTCTAAAAGAACCATGCCACATCGCTCGGGACGCAGGCCAGACAAAACTTTATATACCTTTGTCCAAAACTACTGACGCCCTCAAAGTTTAAGTGAAGATCGGTGCCAGTGGCTTCTCCTGACAATGGTAATCAGTATACTGGCCGCAAAACATGCGAAGATAAAGATAATCAAACCTGCAAATCACCCATCATCGAGGGCGACACCTTGTCTTGCGCTACCGCCGGTACTGGGGGACTGAAACTGGGTGAGCGCAGTTGAAATGGGCATACTCAGTATGTTGCCCAGAGATTAATTGAAGTCAAAGGAGCGAGGTCGGAATGGTGAAGATGACGGCGCGGTGGTGCTGCCACATTATGGTTGAAATTGAGTGAATAAGGGTGAGGGGGCGGTGATGGAGCAGTTGTGCGAACAAGTGTGAGGCGCATTGTTGTCGTTGGGATGCCGGGGGCTAATGAGGTGGGTGGCTGCAGCGACTCACCTTAGTCTTTCTTTCACCACCTCCACATGTAAGGGCTCTACCTACACCTGGTATCCATAATTGCTAATAGTATCATGATCCCATAGCATGTCGATTTTGACTGATGCCACTTGGCCTCCTCGCTTGATCACATTCTTTGATATGTGCCGACAAGAGCAACCACAATACGAAGCTCGCTACTATGGGCCATACAATTCATTGCTTGAATACTGTTTTGGCCCCAACTTGCATGAGTTCTACATCGCTCCTCAATGCTGTCCTGGCCCATCTGCCCCCCATGCTGCTGTCGATTTCATCGTATTTGTTATCCCCAACGCTCACCATCATCCTGTTCTTTTCGCCGAAATCAAAAATGACACCTGGGGGACCACAGCCGGTCAGCATTTCCGTGCAGATGAACAAATACGTCAGCGGTACCCAGCCATGTTTCACAACAACCCTATCCCCCCTCGCTTGTGGGGTTTGAGTCTGCTTGGGACATCTCTTCGTGTTTACTGTGGTGATGTCAACAACGGCAGCATTACACCCCCTTCTGGCCCCAGACGCTCTGCTCGTAATTTGCCCCGTGACTTCTTGGAGGGGGAGTGGGGCATGGACATTCTTTCTCAAGAAGGGTTCAATCGGATGAAACAGATTGTTCAGGATATCCATGACAGTGTAGCGGCGCTCGAGTAGTCCCCCTCATCTTGTGGCTGCTGCTCTGTCAACTACAGTGGACTTCCTGATCCACCTCTCTGACAGTGAATAATTCTTCATGAATGTTTATTGATCACAGATGAAATAAGGTAGCCTCGGAAAACCTGTCAACTTGAACGAGGGGGATTACAATCACAACAAAAACAAACCGGTGGAGGGCTCAACAGATGGCTCTCAAGACCTCATTCAAGCATTCAAGCAGACTCCAGAGGGAGGAATGCAGCAGCTCACCATGACATTTGTGACTGTTGACTTCAAATCTGTAAAGCGGTTGAAATAGACAGCGGGTTTCAAGTTCTATAGCTGTTCGTAAGTGAGCAAGCCTTCCTATTGGCTAATTTCTTTTGTGACTATCCTAAGCGATGACCATTGCAGAACTGTTCCTCGGCTAACCTGGTTCAAATGGTCGATAGTTGGGTATTGAAGCTTGAAGACCAGAATGCTTACATAGTTATCCAGGCTTATCCTACTGCACGTGCTCTTGTCTACGTCCAAATTTGGCGTTAACCCGTGAGAATCTCCTAAATTGACGCGAACGAAATTCACCAGACCAACGCGGCAACCTCATAGCGGGCTGGTCACCAGACTATGTACATGTCACCGTCCCCTTGCTCCTTTGTCTCTACCTTGAGTGTTTTTCCCAGCTGCCTGGACTGATGGTCGAGAACATGCATGACTCACGAAGGACCAAGCCATACCCTTCATCTTTTGCTTGACACGCGAAGGGTAAAGCTCTACATCTTGTGTGCACAAAGGCGTCAAGGACGGAAGATATGTAAAATAACCATACTAGTCTTGCCATACAGCAGTGCAACCACAGACAAAAGTCCAACAATGAAAAGGTACAATCACATACTATGTAGCATCATGAGTCATATGGTTCCAGCCAGGGAGAGACTACTGCAGTGCTGCTTCACTGTCAACAACATCCTTCACAATCTCTTTCATCTTGTCAAACCCTTTTTGAGAAAAGATGTTGACATTCCACTCCTCCTCCAGGAAATTGAGCGGAAGCATACGACCAGGGTTTGGGTGGTCTTTGAAAGCAGGTTCAATGTCACCACTGGTAGGATTGCCACGGTAAATGCGAAGAGAGGTCCCAAGTAGACTCAGACCCCAAAAGCGAGGGATAGGAACATCCGAAAGCATGGAGTCGTACCCCAGACGCATTTGTTTATCTGCCTTGAACCGTAGGTTGGCTTTGGTCGTCCAGTCATCCTCTTCGATTTGGATGATGAACACAGGACGACGACGAATATCAATGACAACGAAGAATACAGCGAAATCGGTGTCGGAGGGGGGGTGTTTAGTAGGAATGCTCTGCAG